>JAOQMM010000008.1:23905347-23917259 GCA_027563515.1 Erythroxylum platyclados | reverse complement strand
CTATTGACATCCCTAGACGTAAGAGAAGAGAGAAGAGATAAAGTTTCTACAATAAAAGAAGTTCATTAGGGATGTCAATGGGCCTAACTGGGCCTGGCCTGACCCGACTTCGGGTTGAGTAAGAATCCTTACTTTTGTTTTTAAAAAAATTACAAAATGATGTCATTTCGGTTGGGCCACAGGCTAAGCACGGTTGAACAATTTTGTCCCGGTTTGAATTTTGTCCCATGACCTGGTCAAACCGGGCCAAAATCGGGGAAGGCCAGGCAAGTCGAGTCAAAATTGACATCCTAAAATTTATAAGAGAAAAAAGTAGAAACAAAAACGTATGAAAATCTGTTGCCAAAAATTAGAAAAAAAAAACGTCTTTTTTATGTTTCCGTAAAGTTGTTGTGGTTTTTTTATTTTTGAAAACAAAAAGTGATAACAATATTCAATCAAACACGTTTTAAAGACTTGTTTATTTTTTTATAAAAACCACAAAAAAAAGGAAAAAATGGAAACAAACAATCCATTAATTTTTAGAGAACAAATCCTCTGTTTTTTGTTAACTAATTTCTACACTATTTTATTAAATATCATTCCCATATTTATTTAAGGTTTTAATAATTATACGGATAAAATTAAACTACATATACCTAATAGTAACACAGGATATCGTTCCTAATTTACGAAGTTCTTACAGTCGAATTCACTTACTTACCAACCAGTCTTCTCTGTTTTAACAGTCCAGGAACGTACGCTGCGTTTTCCCTGTCAACTAAAAGACAAAACATCAATACTTGTGTCTCGTGATTTTCTTTATTTGGAAATAGATGTTGCCGTGTTGCGCGATTCCCGAGATACGTTGATTTCCCCCTTTGCCCAACCTCCCTGAATGGTTTCATCGTCCTTCAAGTTTCGCCGATTAAGATGAAACTGATCCAATTACGTTGAATTGTTGCAACTTTTAAGCTCAACAGGTGAACTTACTTTGGGTATGCGATTGCTTCTGTTCTTTTTGTTTGTTTTCTGATAGTTTCGTGTCCAAAGATCATGAGTTCTGGTCCGTGTAGCTTCCTTGTGACATGATGAGTACGTTCTACGTGTGTTGGATTTGTGTTATTTCACGTTGTTCTTCATTATGTTGGATGTATCAACTGATCCTTGATTTATTGTAATAGCCCAGCTGATTTATGCTTTCTTTCTTCTTTTCTGTTTTGCCTTTACTTTTTGGTCACTCATTCGGTCCAAAAGTAATGTTCCTACAGATATTTTTAAATTTGTGGCATGTCAGGAGCTGATCCTGCTCATTGAATCATAGATGTGAGGTGTTATAGTTCCCCTTGTTGACAGCACAGTGATGGTATCCAAAGTTGAGTTTCGAGATAGTGATAATGTTGGAAGTTCCAATAATGGTCAGTTGTTGCATGAAATTGAGGCTATAAGCAAAGCCCTTTACTTGGATCAAACACCACGAAAGGCCTTGTTTCCGTCGTCTTCTGGTGTTCGGTCTAAATCAGTTGAGAGGCCCAGGCTGCTAGAATCAAAATCAAATGTAGACCTATTAGTTCATAATGGAACTTTCTTGTCAAAGGACAAGAAAACTTCATCCATGTGGAGTTGGAAGAAACCATTTAAAGCGCTATCACATATTGGCCGTCAGAAGTTGAATATGTGCTTCATTCTTCATGTGCATTCCATTGAAGGGTTGCCCCCAAGTTTCAATGATTTAACTATGTCTGTGAATTTTAAGAGAAAGGGTGAGGTCATGAGAACAAGCCCATCAAGGGTTGTCAATGGGAATGTTGAGTTTGATGAGACTCTAATGCACACATGTTGTGTATATGGCAACAGAAATGGTCAGAATTTAGCAAACTACGAAGTTAAACTTTCATTGATTTATGCTTCCATAGTTGGGGCTTCAGGCATTGATTTAGGGACACATTTGGTGGATCTCACGAGGATGTTACCATTGACATTGGAAGAATTGGCTATGGAGAAGAGTACTGGCAAGTGGACTACAAGCTTCAAGCTTGCAGGCAAGGCGAAGAATGCTACTCTTAATGTTAGTTTTGGTTTCTCACTGATAAAGGGCAATTTAGTTGGGCCAACAAATGATCCAAGTGTGTCTGATATTGTAGAGCTACCTCGTAATAGATCATGTGCAGTAACCCTCGGAGCAGATTGTGGAAAGAATAATGACATCGGAAGAATTGGAAGTGTCCCTAGCAATTTGGATCATGGTTTTCCCCAGTCCTCTCACACTGTTGATGAAGTGTCACAGCATTTAGGCTTCGAATTGTCTAAGTCAATAAACTTTCTATGCCAGAAACTTGATGAAATGAATTTGTGCAACTCAGAAGTACTTGAAATTCGATCTGAACAAGAGGAGTCAATGAAACCAAAACCTATTAAGGAGTTCGAGGTCCACGAAAACACAGATGAAGATTATGACAATATGGATTTTACTGTCATTGAACAGGGAATAGAAATAACAGAGCAACAGTTAGAGTCAGAAGGTTTTCTTAATAGTGCTGATGATTCTACAATTGACACTATGAATCTGAATGAAAGTACTATGGATAGTAATGCGCCTTTTGATTTGGCGATAACATGTGGCTCAGTGGAGAACACTTTTCCAAAGGATAAGGTTATAGAAAATAATTGTGAGCAGGAACAGATCCTTGTTTATAAGACGCAGGTAAATGATGAAGATGTGAAGTTGAGTGAGAACTTGTTCATCACAGAAATTGCTGAGTTGGAATCCCAGCAAGCTATTAGTGAGTTTCTACAGCAAGAGAATCAAATGGAAACTAAATCAGATCACAAGGATAAATTGGTGAAGAAGTCATTGAGCTTAGATCGAATTACTGAAACTGTTGCAATTGAATTTCTTAATATGCTGGGAATTGAGCATACTCCATTTGTTCATGGTTCACAGATTGATCCTGAGTCTCCTAGAGAATGTTTGTTGAGAGAATTTGAAAAGGAAGCTCTAGCTTCTGGGAACTTTGTCTTAGACTATAACGGGAATGCAGAGAGTGAAGTTGATCAAGCTGGGCCTAGTTGTAGAGATTCTGCTGATATATTTGATTTCCCTTCGGTTATTCAGACTGCTAAGGAGGATCACCATGGGTTAAGCCAATTACACGCTAGAAGGAAGATGGCCAAATTGCTTGAGGACTTGGAGACTGAAGCATTAATGAGAAAATGGGGTTTAGACGAGAAGGCCTTCCAGTGTTCTCCACGTTGCTCTGATGGATTTGGAAGTCCAATTGAACTCCCCCCTGATGGGCAGTCTGAATTACCCCAACTTGGAGATGGCTTTGGATATTTAGTTCAGACAAAAGGTGGAGGCTACCTACGTTCCATGAAACCTTTTCTTTTTAAGAATTTAAAAAATAGTGGGAACTTAGTAATGCAAGTTTCTCGTCCTGTTGTGGTACCTGCAGAAATGGGTTCAGAAATTATGGGTATATTACAGAATTTATCATCAATTGGAGTTGAAAGTCTATGCTTACAAGCAAATAAATTAATGCCTTTGGAGGATGTTACTGGGAAGACCTTACAAGAAATGGCACAGGATGCATCACTTGGAGCTGAAGACCCTGGTAGGTCAGTAATCACAGTACTTCCACTTCATGTTTTAATTTCGTTTAGAAATCAATTTGTCAAAAGCATATGTAGCTAACTTAACATGTTTCTCTCTCTCTCTCTCCACAGACAACACATGCATGCGCACAAAGATGCATGCATATTTATATATTGTTTTTCTATCCAACATAGCTTATTTTCTTGGTTATTAACAGATCATTTCACATTGCTGTTGCAGGCAGTTTCCTCTAACCCTTGAATCATTGTTGAAGCAAAATTCATCAAGTGGAAGAAACGTAAGACTTCCTACTAACAATAAGTTCTTTAACAACTCCAGCCTGAATGGTATTGACCTTGGGTCGGATTATACAACTCTGAAAGAACTTTCTCCTTTAGCAATGGATAAAATTGAAGCAATGTTAATTGAAGGGCTGAAAATCCAATATGGCACATCTTTGGAGGTCCAGTCAAGCATCAGTGCTCTTGGAAAAAACAGTGCCAATCTTGGTTGGTCCCTCAATTCTGAAGGCGGGGTAAAACGGCAAGACAATGACTTTGACGAATTGCTAAATCTTTCTATATCCCTAGATGAGTGGTTAAGGCTTGATGCTGGAGTCATCAGTGATGAAGACTACATGAATGAGCACATACTAAGGATCCTCGCAGTGCACCATGCAAAATCCATGGATCCTGTTTCTGGGACGTTTAGAAAAGATGAACACAATGATAAAGCATATGTTATGGAGAATGGGTTACTGGGGGACCATATAACAATAGCTCTTAGGATTCTGCTTAGAGATCCTCTTCGAAATTATGAGCCAGTTGGTGCCTCGATGCTTGCTTTAATCCAAGTGGAGAGGATTCTCCATTCTGCCATGAGATTACATAGCACAATGTCCTTAAGTGGCAACAACGAAAATGAGGATTCTGATTGGATGGGACATAAAACATTAAGTAACTATGCAGAGGAGAATGAAGTCGTTCATTTGTTTGAAATTACAGGAGTTCATCTTTCCGGGTTGAATACTGAACATAGCAAGAATCATCTCTGGGGAGGCAAATTGCAGCAACAGTCTGGGATCCGCTGGCTTGTTACTAATGGCATGTCCAAGTCCTACAAGCATCCCATTTCAAAATCAAAGGCAATTGTGGTGTCTAATTCACAGCTGATGTCAAAGGGTAAGACTTATGATACCTTATGGAGCATAAGCTCCCATACTAATGGCATAGGAACTAACACGAAACATTTGGCCGGATTTTCTACTTATATACGAAATCCTGATATTGTATTTACCAAATGAAAGCACTTAAGTTTTATCTTTGTTGGAGTATTCAAGTCAGTCACGACTGCACATGTTGCCATAAGACCATTGCATAATTTGCGTCATATTACAAGTAAATGTGGCGTAGCGTAGCGAGGGTCGGCGGCACTAATATTTTCTTCTTGCTTAGAGTATCTTTAACTTGCAAAATGTAATTGATATCGTCCAGATAGTCAACACTGAGATCCAAATGTATTGCAATCTCATCTTTTATTCTTATGTTTCATACATATATACTTACTGCGTGAGCCTTCGCGATTGAGATCCAAATTTATTGCAATCTCATCTTTTATTCCTATGTAATTAGACTTTAAAAGATAATCAATCCCTATCTAAATCAACACCGTCATTTATAAAAGCAAAAAATAAGTTTAATCTTTGTTGGAGTATTCAAGTCAGTCACAACTGCACATGGAGTCATAAGACCATTGCACAATTTGTGTCATATTACAAGTAAATGTGGCATAGTGAGGATCAACGACACTAATATTTCTTCTTACTAAGAATATTTTTAACTTGCAAAATGTAATTGATATCTCCCAAATAGTCAATGCTGAGATCCAAGTACATTGCAATCTCATCTTTTATTCCTACGTAATTAGACTTAAAACGTATGTACTTACCATATGAGCCTTCCAACTAAGGTCCAAATATATTGCAGCCTCATCTTTTATTCCTATGTAATTAGACTTCATACATACGTACTTACCTTATGAGCCTTAGCAACCTCAACAGGACATCAACAAACCAGCAAGCCTTGGTGGATCAAGTCATCGAAAGAAATGCAATAATGTTAAAACTAACCTTCAGATGTTGCATTTATATGAATTGACATGAAAGAAACTGAAAAAAATTAAAAGGGGAAGCGAACCCGCTAATGAGATAATTGAGTAAATTGAGTGTCTCTAATTTCTTTCTTCCTTAGTGATTAGGTTTCTTCATAAAAGAAATTTAAAAAATAAAAGAGAAAGCAAAGCCCTAATTAGGTTTCTTCATAAAAGAAATTTAAAAAATAAAAGAGAAAGCAAAGCCCTAATGAGATAAATGAGTAAATTGGGCTTCTCTAACTTCTTTTTTCCTTGGTCATTATTTTCTTTATCTTTTTTTAATTATTTTCATTCTTAATAACTAATTGGGACTACATTTTTTTGTTTCACCCTCTTTTCTTTTTTTTTTCCTTCTTGTTTCACTTTTTTTTTATATTGTTTTTCCTTTGGAGAATGGATCTAACTTATGTTCTAAGTCATGTTGGTTTGATAGGAAACTTCTCACTTAAAGCTATTTCTTTTATATATATATATTATTACTTGCCAACTTACTCTCCTATGGGTCTGCCACTGCTTTCCTCTCTTCTTTCCTTCTTTCATTTCTTGATCACTTGACAAAATCTTTTACTATTGTCTCTACCTTATTTCCTATTCTTATTTCTTCTTTCCTCCTTCAAATTTTTCCTTGCGATTGCAGTAGCACTTGCAACTCTCTCACCAATAATATTAGTGAGATTCAATATCAATATGATAGGACTAAAAACTATCAAAATCAGGTTTAATCCATAAAATTGAACATAAAAACGTAAACAAAGGATATAAATCGCCACCCTCCAAAAAAAAAAAGAAGAAGGAATGTGAGTGATAGGATTCAAGAATTGATTGCCACTAGTAAGATAAATAAGTTCACTAGTTATCAGAGAACCTAAAAACAACAGTTTGTTAAAAAAAAGGAATAAAAAAGCCTTCCCGAGGTAATTTGATTAAACAAAACATTAGCCCCCCTCCGCCCATATAAATCCATAATATAGCATTATACAGGCATAAATCCTAGGATTATAAAAACCTTAAAAACTAAAGTCCTAAAATAGATTAATAACCTTAACAAAATGTAATTAAGAAATAGATGACTTTAAAAGATAAATCAATCCCTATCTAAATCAACACCTTCATTTATAAAAACAAAATGCATTTGGTGTTTAGCTAAGAATGTATCTCTTAAGCTCACTCCTTTCTCCTCACCTTTATCTCTCATTTTAACTTTGTCTAAAAGGTATGAATTACATCTGAGTGTTTACTCTCATTTCTTCCCGCTGAAACTCTCTTGCTCGCTCTTATAAATCTGAAGTTGATCTTCATAAACTTGTTTTCGTGACAATGAAGCAATAGTAATCAATTTTCATTAATGGAAAAGGAATATTTGTTCTTATATTCGTTATATACAACTCTCCTATCAAATTTCCAAACTTATCCTTATACCTCTTAATTAAGAAACAAATCAACACCTACTTTTTAACCTTATCCTTCCCACTCTTATTTAACTGTTATAAGTTGTATGGCTTAGGGTTTTCTGTAGTTGGTAATCCTAACTGCTCAACCAATTCCACATTAGCTACGTTGGTACGATTACTTCCATTATTGATCATATTACAAACTCGATCCTTGATGGCACATTTAGTATGAAAGAGATTGTCCCACTATTCATTCACATCATCCTTTCTCACAAACATACTCAACGCTCTCCTGGTGACCAACTACCTTCCCTCTTTGAGCCTCAAAAGACGCTCATAATCACTAGCATTTTTCAAACTAGGCATATCATCATCCACCTCCCCTTCAATTATAGATACATACTCTTCTCCCTCCCTTATCATTATCACTCTCTTATACAAACATTGTGAAGCTATACGCCCTCTCCCCAATCACTTGAAGCACTAGATAACTTGATTTCTAGTTGTGAATATAAATTAGTTTTATTTTTCTCTCCATTTAATGATGAGAATCAAGCAATTATTACTTGAAATTTAAAGGCTGTTAGAGATCATTTAAAGGATATTGGTAGATCATTGACATGAAGAAAGGTAAGGGAGGGTAAAGAAGCTCTCAACATCTTAATAGTGGATCTCTATGCAAAGAGTAAAACTTTTCTACTTCTACAGGTTGAAATTAGACTTATCACGATAATCTAAGTGAAAGACCAAGCTAAAGAATTGCAGTTACATAATGCAACTGGAGCTAGACTCATTGGACAATCATCACTAATCTTAACTAAATGTTGCTGTGTTGAGAAATATAGTGTAACTGACGTCAAAGTCATATTTATAATTGACATTAATCCTTTGTAAGGTTTTACAATTTAGAGTCCCAAAAGTAAATTGGCACCAAACTCACCTTTATTTAAGTAGAGATTGTCTAGAATAAAATCGAAATTGGTTGTTATCCACGGCAGACGTCAAACTCGTGCTGTCATTAGATATGATTTTTATTATTTTGAGTGTTTATTTCCTTTTAAAGCTCTAGTTTTAAGAGTTTTATGCCTATAAGAGATTTATTGATGCTAGTTATTAAGGGACTACTTTACTTTATTTAAGGGATTCTTTCAATGTTGGTTGTTATCCAAGATAAGTGTCAAACTCGTGTTGTCATTAGATAGGGATTTGGTATTTTAAGTGTTTATTTTCTTTTAAAGCTCTGGTTTAAAGGGTTTTATGCCTATGAGAGTTTTATTAATTCATGTAATTAAAGGATATTTTTATGTTATTATAAATTAAGAGATTTTTTATGATCATTACGTTCTGTAATCCTTTTTTCAAACCTCACTCCTTCACTTAAATCCACCACATAGGCTTGACTTTAGTACCTATCAAAGCTTCACTCCTTATATAAAGATCCAATTCTAAACCATTGAGAGCTTCTTTGGCATCCTTTGCTCTACTCCTTATCAATAGCCATCCAATGTCCTTTAATGGATCTCCAGAATTTTTTAGCACTTGACTTAAACCTTATCAAGGCATCCAAGCCCCTCTTCATGCTTCCTTTATGTAGCTTAAGTCAATGTTTGTTTCTTATTAGCTTTCATTGCTCATCCTTGTTAAGATTCTTCCTCTTATTCTACTCTCTCTCTAGCTTTTGCTCTTAAGACTACATTTTCTTTAGCTTCAATTATAGCTCATGTCCATCTTTTGCTCCTTAGGAAATAGCCTCCCTAACCTTAAATGCTTATAAGAAGACTTGGTGCCAAGTTATTGAATATGCCTCTCCATCAAAGAAGCTTAAGTTCATCCCTCCAACCTTTAAAGATGGTCCTAGTATGGTCTCCACCTCAATAGAGATCTTTAAAGCTGGTGAATCTTAATGGTCAACCACTCTTATTAGTTATTTTATATATCAAAGATAATTTCTTCAACAAATGCAAGCTTGGGCAAACAACACTCTTATCAATGAAGAAGACATCTTTCTATTTAAGTTTAATTGTGAAGTAAACATGATGATCTTAGAGTCAAGACCCTAGCATATCAATGGAAAACCTATCTTTCTACAAAGTCGGGTGCCATAAAGCATATTCCCATTTGGTTTAATATTCATAATATATCTTTGAAATATTGGTTAAACTATTGGCTTGAGTTACTTGACTAGCTCCCTAAGAAGACCTATTTTTGTTGATGAAAACACTATTACATTTAGAAGAGTTGGTTATGCCAAGATACACCTAGAATTGGATGTGGATAAAGACTTAACAACGACCCTACAGCGTGAGAGGTTGGATAAATATGATGTTCTTATTGATAACAGATCACTAATCTCTAACATGGAATAATTCATTCACTTTCTTAAATTTTAGATAGCTCCCTAAACACATAAAAGAAGGGGTCCTTTTTAGTTTTTACATTTGATACATATGTTAGACCTATTCTAACCATATTTTACCCAACTTTTGGAAATCAACATTTGATTTTAATAAAATTATTTAATTGTCTAAAAAAAAGGGTAAAACACACACATTCTTTTTGGTTTGTCCCATTCTAGAATAACCTCCAATGTTTCAATGTTCTTGGTTATCCTATTCCATAATCACCCTTTATGCTTTGATATTCTTGTTTGTCCCATTCTAGAATAACCCTGATTTAATATTGTTGTTTGTCCTATTTAGAAATAACCTCTTATGCTTTAATATGGAAAAAATCATGAACTTTCATTTATGTCACCATAACCCCCTCCCACATCAAATTTTATGTCAAAAGGTTAACAAAGGTGAAATTTTAACATTTTAAAATGGACTTAAATGAAGCTTACCCATACTAGATCAACCATCCACCTAATTTTAATGTTAAGTGAGTGACCAAAGCATAAGCAGTTGTTAAAGGTGGCCAAATTCTTACGAAATTGAATAAACTATTGCTGGTTAATGAGTAACATGTCACACTTTTTGCTCATAAATAGATTCCCTTGTTATTTATTACTCCATGTGGATTGTTTCCATTATAAGTTTTATCGGTCACTTCTATATTAGCCAATCATGATCTGAGGTCCTTGTAAGAAATTTTAGAGTAATTTTCACCTTCAGATTCTATAGAAAAAAGAGTATAATTAAGTCTCCAAGGAAAATTCAAAGAATAGACATATTGGCACCTTTACTTACAGGATCATTACAGAGATTAGTTCTCTAGAATCCAAGATTAGAAGTATAAATGAATGATAAGTGGACTTTATAATTATTCCACTTGAATTTAGTGAACAGCTGAATAACCTATTCATTAATAATAGTGTCAAAAACTTTTATTGTATCCAGATTAAGAATAACAACATTTCTTCTTTTATGATGAGCATAATGATTTATAACAACTTATGATCCTTTCTTGATAAACTAAAGTTCCTCGTATTGAGTATCCTTAATTGGTTTTCGAAAGACAAAAAATCATAGGCTTAGTAGAAGAAAGATTATCTGTAACACCCTCTTGTTTATTGGATTTATTAATCCCCCTCAGATTCCAAGCTAATATTAACATTTAGGAGGGCTGTGGGAGTTAAGAACACCCTTAAGGCCGTCCTTGCTCTTAACCTTCCTTCCAAATCTTCTTCTAATAAAGGGTGTGAAAACATTAAATGTAGAAGTTCTAGCTAAGCCCATCTCCATTTATTGCCTGAAGTAGAATGAGTTTATGTGTTTAACTTAGGAATTGCAGAGTCAAAAACCGTCAGACTTTGATCTTAGGTGAATTCCTTTTCACCCATATACAATAGATGGCCAATAAAATTAGCAAGAAAACCCACACTAGTTGTGGACCAATATTTAAGAGGAATATTATAAATATTGATCTAAACAGGAACGTGTTTAAGGTTCACTTAATTTAGCTTAACACTAAGGGACCATCTTTGCAAAAATATTGTCTTATCATTCATCTGTCAAAAGCCAGCCTCTAGTAACTTGTATGCCTCTTTCAATGAACCAAATTCAAAGTTGAAAAGCCCTTATAAATTGATGATACTTTTAACTAAACCCTTTTTTCTCCGGTGAAAGTTAGTCTATGCTTGCATTATTGGAAAAGCAAGCCTTCTATTAAAGAAAAACCCATCAAGACAAGAATTCCGTTTAACATCCCCTTGAATCAAAAATTTCTTAGGAGGTTGAACAACGGTTTGGCCTTCCTTACAAGAAGGAAAATAATAGAGCTTCAAAATGGGAGGAAAATAATAGAGTTAAAGACTATGGTTGCTGTAACTGCAAAAGTGCAAGAACGATAGATAATATTTCAGTAAGGAACGACTGAAAGGGATGGACTCCTACTTGACTTCCATTACTCTGATCCTACGGCAAGGATCAAGCTCTCAAGTGGAAGTTCACCGGAGAACATTCTTTACTGTTGTTGACAATTATTCGGATACAATAATGGGGATGATCTTTATGCTTAAGGAAAAAGACAGCCTAGGTTTAATTTCTTATCCAAAATATTGTCTGTTCTTAATATCTGTTACCAACAGATACATGACACAATAAGTTTGTTATGCAATAGTACAGAGAAGTGGACTATTATGCAATTAGATAAAGAACTTGGCCATCCAATATTTTGGTGAAAGCTTTCGGTTAGTTAGAAAAGACCAACATTCCATAATACGTGCAGTACCTGGAATCGTGTAGCAACTCCAGGAGCCTTTTCTTTTTTCAGTAGCTTCTGAAGAGTGATACATATACGGTGTCGTTTGTAGTTGAGGACATTTTTGTCTTTTGTTTGGCCACATGCTTGTTTGG
>JAOQMM010000008.1:23887670-23901453 GCA_027563515.1 Erythroxylum platyclados | reverse complement strand
AGTTACATTGAAATAGGAAAAATGAAATACAGAAAAGGAAGACGCTCATCATCCATACATCCTCCTCTTTGGGCTTCGCACTGAATTTCCCGCTTGGCTACCACCTTCTTCCAGGGATTCCTAGTAATACGTCCAATGTCTTACTTCAGGACTGTATTGGCGTGGCATGGCCACGAAATGTTCTTATTTCTTAGTTAGGGTGTCTCCCCATTCCCCCCTTAATCAAAAAAAAAAAAACAAGCTGGTTGACTCTCTCACACGAGTAATCATCCTTTTAGACGTTGTTGAGGGCAAGCAAAAGAAGGGACACTTATATTGTCGCCTTGGCTAGATGTTAAGATGAGATCTAATAGTTAGATCACATATGGAGCACCCACAACCCATATATGCTTGTTTTTTTTAAGCTGGATGTGAGATCTTTAGTGTATTTGATTGAATTAGAGAACAAAGAAAGATCTCCAGTAAGGCACTTGAACAGCGACTTGACTAAGATTTGTATGATATCTTGTTTGATATATCATAGGATGCATTTATACTAATGTGCTTTGCGATCATGAAAGGAAGTGAGTGAATGAATCCCTACTTCATCACTTTGTGAGTCCTTAAAGACATATAATTGGTCTTGTAATATATGCCCTTATAACTTTAGACTGTGTCAAGAGGTTGATGGTTAATGTAAGCTACCTTGGTATGTTGCCGATGGCCATAAGAGATTCGACCTTATGGAGCATCACTGGGAAAGCTATTAATTTGAAAACCAATTCACATTAAGGCAAAGGAAGAATTTGAATTATAACCATATACTATACTTATTCGTCGACGAGTTATGGCGCTTTTAGAAAAATGACATAATTATAAGTATAATACGTGAAGTGTGGAGGTATAAGTATACTCTGCGAGGGATTAGAGATAATTTACCTAACATAATCAAATAGTTCTGGGGTATGCTGAGTCTTTAATTAATTTTCTCTATAATTAAGGGTTGATGTCTATATGTTGGCCTTAATTGGTTTCTATTATAATGCTCCCGAATTTCGATAGACTCAGCGGTCACACCATTCATTTGTTTGTATGATTAAGTTCGATAACAATGTTAAGGGACGAAATATGCAACATCTTCCTTGTCATGTGTGAATGGGAGATGTTGGCATATACGATTGATGGCTATCTGCCCATGACAATAACCAATATTCAAATTCAAATATTAGGATAAGGTAACTGTTGTTAGTTACCATGGGATAAAACAAGTTATCCCAATCATCCCTATCTCCTTAACTGCCTGATCAGTTTTTATTCTATAAGTACGTATAGAGCTTACTTGAAAAAAAAATTGAGTGACTGACTAAAATACAAAGTCTGAAAAATGACTAAGTGGCAGGTTATTGGATAATCACGATTTTTCATTATTGATTAAGCAAAGACACTTGAATCGATGGAATCAAGTTGAACCTCTCATAGATTCAACATACCATAAGTCAGGAACATCGTAAAAGAATCTTCTATTTGTTGTTTTCGTTGTTTACAGTAAGTTTCTTTGTAAACCTATAGTACCAATACTTGTAGTACTCATAGCGTTGACACTTATATTCACCTAAGCTATACTATAAGAATGATAGTTGCATTTGCTTAATGATCTTTAACATAGTTTTTAATCAGATACACATATTATCATAATCATTCATCTCATTTAATAGTTCTAACAAACCATAGTCATATATCATATCAAGACTAGGATATGACCTTTATCAGTAATTATATTTTTTAAGAACTCTTAATAACTCCAACATTGAGGTACTCAATTCCAACTTTCTCCAGTACTTCTACATGGCCTCAGATGCACCTAATCTTTGGAGTTAAAACCTAATATCTACCTTTAAAAAACTTTATATCTATGATCATCTTAGCCATATAACAAGAAAAATATTAGGATTATCCATTTGAATATAAAAGTTTTGGGATTTCATAAGAAACTTAAATAACATTCAATATGAATTCATACTGATTCTAGTTTAAATATGCTTATAAGGGACACGTATTATACTAAAATTTTATAACAAATCGTAGGTAATGAAATATAAAAAAATGTGATTTTGAGAGAATTGTGGAAAATATTAACAAAAACATGGATTAATATACTTGAGTAATGTATAATTGGTTTTATACGCAATACTAAAAATATTACAATATCAAACATTATTTTATGTTCAAATTTGGGGTGTGGGATAATTCATTTGTTAATGAAAAGCTTAGAAAAAGTAATGAAAATGTTGAATACAACATACTTGACATACAACAAGTTCTAATTCTTCTTTCCATGTCTCAAATCATGTGACTAATTTTGGCTTTTTTGATTTGGAAAAATTAGGAATGTTAGGTTTATGTAAAATAAAAGGTAATTGTTAAAAAATTGTATTGTGGTCATTTCATAAATCTAAATGGTGTAAATTGCAAGTTAATAAAAACCGTGAAGAAGTGGTTTTTTTCTTAAGAAATGAAAATAACTTCATTAAACTAAATTAAAAGTACAAGAAGGAGATTAGAGGCACCTTTATAAGGAAGCTAAAGCATAAAAGCTTGACCACTTTTATCCCAAAGTATAGAGTTTAAATATTTAAGATAGTCCACTTTATACGACTAGTAGTTTTTAGGAGGCTATATTCTATATGCTCTTGCAAGGGTCTCGCTATAAGGTCTGCTTTTGTTATTGAGCATCATTATTTCCCTTGACCAGTTGAAGGCATCCTTCCTTAACATACTCATCTGCTTCTCTTCTCCTCTAAAGAGTCTATAACACCTCTCTTTCCAAAGCGTAAATATACAAGTTCAAAAAGCTATAACACAGATGGATTTATCACCCCTACTTATACTATTTTCCAGCCAGGTACCAAGAAGTGAAGGAGATCCAACCATCCCCACTTATACTAAGTAGGCATTTTCTTAAGAAATAAGACCACACCCCTTTAGAGAATTGGCATTGAAAGAAGATATAGGATGTGCTTTCCTAATGCATTTTTGAAAAGTTTCATATGCTAACCCTGATGAGGAAAGGAAGCTTGTCCAAAGTTAAAATCCTTTCACAAAATAGTAGCCATATGAGAAAAGATATTTTAGGGGAAATAAGTTGGTTCCATACCGTTTTAATTCACAACACTTTCTCTTCCTCTCTCCTTAAGCAATACCAGTAGGATGCATTTGTGAATTTCTTGGATGTGTGTGGTATATTAAGGCCAATTTGCCATTCCCTACCTTACATACTATAGGCATGGATAAGGAGCTTCTAATAGTTGTGAGAAGAAATGAGATCTGTCAAGCTTTTCCTAAAGTTCCCAGAAGTTGTTCCCCTTTAGATAATATGTGTGGATCGATTAGACCTACAATGATTCTTCCTGAGTAAGAATTTTCTAGATCCTCTTTCCTAAGGAGATATTGTTATAAAGATTAATTGGTAGCACTCCTAAACCTCCCTTCCTTTCTCTATACATACAATTTTCCAACCTATTTTGGCTTTATATCTCCTCTTGTTAGGCCCATACCATAGGAACTGTCTTAGTTATCTTTGATGGAACTAGAAAGAGGGGTTTTGTGATATATTATTACGGATCAAAAGCCTCAAAACTACCTTCAATCATAACACAAATATATGGGGCAATAATGAATCACCCTAACTTAAACCCTTTTTTCCTTGAAATCATTTTGTTGGCTCCCCATTCACAATGGCTGAGTAAAAGGGAGAAGTAAAGCACCTGTTTAATCGAGACCTAAATTTGAGAGGGAAATTGAACACCTCTAATGTTTGTTCTATAGATGACCAGCTTAATAAGTGAAAAGCCTTATGTAGATTGATTTTGATAGCATACTTAGCTGGAGAATTCTCTTTGGAAAGCATAAATCCAATGAAATTGGGATGTTATCTCTAATATAGTGCCCGTCCAGGAAAGCTACTTGTGATGTATTAGTTATAGCACCGAGAGCTTTCTTTATGTGATGTATTGGTTATAGGACTTAGAGCTTTCTTTAATCTTTTTACCAGCATCTTTGTAACTATCTTATAGATAAGATTACAACATGAAATGGATTTGTAGTCCCCACAGGAGATTGGACTTTGGGATTTAGGGACTATACAAATAAAAGTTCTATTTATGGATTTGAGTAGCTTACCTAATTTGACAAACCCTAAGATTTCCATAGGAACCAAATCTTTAATTTATGGCCAAGCCTTATGAAAAAAATTTCCATTAAGCTCGTCAGGTCCTGGAGCACTTTTAGCTTACATATCAAAAATCACTTACTCAATTTTTTTCTTGAAAGTAAAAAATTTGTTAAAGTTCAAAAGAACAAGTACAAAAGATTACAACAAAAGAAGCTACCTTACAAAGAGATAAGTACACCACTATCTAAAACAATAGCAGCAAACAACACCAATATTCCATCTACACTAAGTGCACTTTTCCAGCTTTGTTCCAAGCACCGTCTCCTTCTCGAGGATATATTCAGAGTCTCTGAATCATGAAGCTGAAGAACTTCCCTTATCCAAAAACAAATTTGTGAGCTAGCTCATGGCAGTCCCTTTTTGAATTCTTGAAAAGTCTCTTGTTTCTTTCCCTCCAAATGGAATACACTGAACAAGTTAGAGCTAAGCTAATATCTCTACCTTTCTTTTGGTATAACTTATCAGCCCATGCAAGAATGCTTTGCCACTGCTGGTATGGGAAAAATAAACCAAACATATGTTGCATTATACTCCATACTACTCTAGTGTATTGACATTGAAAGTATAAATGATTGGTAGATTCAGGAAGCATATTGCAAAGCATGCATAACTGATCCTCCACACCAGACAATCTATCTTTAGTTTTGAGTCTCATTCTATTATAAATGTTGCCTTAGGAACCTAAGCACTTTTCCAGACAATATTGTAACAGTTAACCTTTGGAAGCTGTTGTCTGATCGCTTTCAGGCTGGATTGATTAGTGAACTCTCGTCCATTATCCGGTAATTAATGTAGGCTATCACTTTTTGAGGGATTGGGGTCACAGTCAGGTAAGAAAACTTTGATTCTTCCACAACCCCTGAAGTTCAATGTAGGCTATCACTTTTTGAGGGATTGGGGTCATAGTCAGGTAAGAAAACTTTGATTCTTTCACAACCCCTGGAGTCAATGAACCGCCTATCTTGCTAAATAACCTCCATAACTCGAGCCTATAAAGGAATTCTAGCTGTAAGTGAAGATATTTCATCCCTAAAAATTAAAGTGATTCATTTAACTCGAGAAATGGTTGACTATAAATGATCTCCAAAGCTAAACATTCAAATTGGTAGGGCCCTATTAACCTAATATTTTCTTGGAATAAGAGAGAGTTACATCTTTCAACTGTTCTTGAGATGATATCTGATTACCTCTTCGCCTAATATACTGTTAGTTTTGTTATAATTTCTCTTTGTCATAACTGAGCTAAAATTGAGTTTCTACCACCTTGCTTAAGCTAAAAGACACTTTCTCTTTGTCTTAGGAGTGAGCAGTGATCATCCAGGGCCTTTGTGAAGTTTTCCAGTGCCTATTTTTCATGTTCCGGCCACCATTCATCACCTGTATAGGCATTGATCGAGTTCTGAATTTTTTCTAAAATGTCTTTTGTTCTGTAAAACTTAGATCTTTGTATCTGAATTAATGGTGTTCTTTAAAAGTTTAATTTCTTCCTAAACAAACTTCAGCTTTTTAACTTAGGCATTGAAGCCCCTTACCTCCCTCTCCTTACCTCTTCTTATAGCCTCAAGGAAATCCTCACGATTGGCAAAGTAATCATTGAACCAAAACGGGAACTTTCTTATTACCTTTTAAATATTCTTTGGATGATTATTGGCAAATGATCTGATACATTAGGATTTAGGAGGACTCCATCCACTTTTCATCTACTAATACCTTTTGTCCAACTTCTTCCTAATATTCCTTCCGTTAGATTGCTCACTGGACCATGTATAAATTTTTCCCTCCAAGCCGAGGTCCCTAACCCCCAGTTTCTCAACACATTCATAGAAGTCTCCACAGAAATTCCTCAGTTTATGTTTCCTTCTGCTTCAGACCAATATAGCATGACATCTAAAAGCATTCAAAGGGTCTTGTATATTATGTTTAATCCGGAACAAGTGACTCCATTGTTCCTTCCTCTGAAATTTGAAATTGGATCCATAGATAATATAGCCTCCAAAGATCTATCCTGAGCAATGAAAGAAATTCTAACGTGGATATGTTGGCAGCTAGAATGCAAGACCTTAAGATAACCCTTTTTGAATTAAATATGATAATCACCCTTCTATAATGATGATGTGTGTGGTTAGAGACAAAAGATCACCAATGACCATTTAGTTTGAGCTTCACTAAATTCTCATGGCAAAGCTTAGCTTCAAGCACTCCCAAAATCTACTAATGCTTAATTTTTTTATAGCGACTATTCAGTCCCCTAATGTTCAAGACAACTATTTTCATTAAGAGGAGGATTTTTTTTAAGAGCTCCCCTTCTTCTTACTCCTACTAGATTTTCTCTTGGATACTACCTAGAATCTGCCTTCTTCCTCTGCAACTTTCGTTGGGATATTATTGTTTCCTATCCCACTATTCATATCCTCAACTATCTTACCAGGAGTTATCATATCCTCCTTCTGATCATATTGTTCATTTTGTAACTCCTGAATCAATATAGGAGTTGTTATGGTAGTAGAGGTGTTCTCCTGGGCTATCAAAGTGGGAGCTTGATGTTGACTTTCTCTAGATTCCTCATGAGCGGCAACTTCATGTCTATCTGGAGCTTTACCAACTGACCGGTTCTTCTCCTCACCCAATTTAACCAATTCTTCGAAATCTCCCCTCACAAATCTTCTACCTGATTTCTTCCATATCTTATAATTTTATCCAATATTGGATCTCCATTGATACGAGACTCGGATTCTGTCATCTACTAATTTTTCTTCCTCAGTCTTAAAATTGGGATTGTATCCGGAAGCTCTTTACCATTTTCATACCTTAGCACCCTCCTTTAGAATCTGTATGTCAGGCGTCACCAAGCTCCTTCCTTCTTCCAAGACAGGAGTGTAACATAGAGCTTCATTACTTTTCTTCTCCCACCACTTGCTTTCAGCTGAGAGAAGTGATGATGGATAGGCGGCTTCTTTTCAAAGGAGGCGAGGGGCTCAGAGATGGGAGCTGGTCTAGCAGGCAAGGGCGAAAAGGATATAGAATCCTTAACATTTACGAAGTTTGTCCTCATTGCCAGAAAAGAGTCTGAGAAAAACTAGAAGGGTAAGACGGTAACTTTAACTTAAAAGTTGGTTACTAAAGAAAGTAAAAGAAGAAGGGTGGGAAATAAAACAGGGGGGAGGTGGTAGGGAAAAGACTGAAGAGCCTTCCACAACACCAAAGGAGAAAGTTTTTAGGGAAGGCTGAAATAGTGTGGAAACCAGGAGTAGAACAGTATCAAATGAGAAAAAGACAAGAAGTGAGAAGAAAGGAAGAAAACAAGTAAAGGCAAGATTTACTGATTTAGAAGCACTTATCTTGGTCTTAAAGCAATCAAGATAATTCCTTTTTTTCTCCCGTGTTAGAACTTTATCCTTTCTTTTTTTGGTTTTCTTTATAACAACTCGTGACACAACTTCAACTTACAAAGACAAAGATACAATTAACAGCGGAAGGAAATTGTCTTATGATTTTGTTAGTATATTATTTGAATAAATGAAAAGTAAACGCCTTTCATAATCCAAACTACTTTGAAGTTTGATTTCATTACTAATTGGTGCAGAAAGGAAGGTAAGGTAAATAGAATTTGAAGAAAGGAAAAAGAGTGGAGGAAAAGGGTCAAAGGACCCATTTTTTAATTTTGGGTTTGTCTTTGTTCTTTTACCTTTTCTTTCTTTTCTTTTCTTTTTGTTCCCGTTTGTTATTTCTGAGAGTTATAGATAGAAAGCGAGGCAAGTTGCTTTACAAGAGGCTGAGATGAGTTGCCTCACATACTGGGAATTTAAGTAATTATGTGGAAATGGTCATCCTTGGGGTGATTTTCCTGTGATTTTTAGGACTTTGGCTTTCTGGGTCCTTTCTCATGATCCCTTTTTGCGCTTTCTCTTTCTGTTCTTTTCTTGTGTTTAAAGATAAAAGTTTGCATTTGTAGCCATTCATTTTCTTTCTTTCTCGGTAACTTTTGTGAAGTAAAGGCTCTTTCCTGCTTTTTGATCTTTTTGTATGTCTCTGTAGTTGTTGGAGGTGGATGGTGAAGATTCCATTGGAGGAGTTGATAAGGCCTAAACAGGTTTTAAGAACAATCCGTAAAGGGTTGAACTTTTCTTCAAAGGGAAGTTCGGTGTTCATTATTGTTTAACAGATCTTAATTCACATTTCATTGTCACCTCCTTTTTAGCTCACCCTCATCCTAGATTCGCTTCCTGATTTAGTTATATCGAGATCTCTGGTCGCTTTTGAGGCATGGAAAATGGGCTTCTGCTAGAACTTGACCTTCACAGTCCACAAACACTGGTGACAAGAGGAGTTGATTATTTTAGTTGAATAATGACAGGCTGGGTGACTTTGAAGTCGTGGAAAGGTAACTTTTTGCACTGCCCAAATAAGGATTCTGATGGAGGAGATGTGTCCCTCGGTTGCAGTGCCATTTAGAGTCGGTAATACACTCTGCGAAAGCTTAACCATAGATTCTCGTTATAATTTCAAAAGACCTAGGTTAATGTCAGAAATGGCGGGCGCATTATCCAGTTCTGTAACTAACATTTCTAGTTCAGGGGATGAGAATAATTTTCCTGGTGCTTTGGATAACCAAGTTAATGATATAGCATTGTCAGCTGTCAGAGAGGACCAAGAAGCCGAAGCCCCTTATTTGGACATGATATCTGAAAGTAAAAGCAATTGGGTTGTTAAGGATGAAGCTTTAGCCCGGGAAAGCGAGGAAGACGATTCCCTGTCGATGCAGGGTGATCAGGTTCTTGACAGTTCTTGTTCTCTGTCAATAGGTAGTGAGACCAGTAGCTTATGTGGAGAGGATTTCTTGGGTTTTGAGTCAGCTTCTGAGGTAGGGACACCGAGTTCACTGGACACTGATAGAAACATATGTGGTCTTGATATAATTGCTAAGGCTGCAGCTTTGGGGGCGTCAATTGTTAAGGCAGAAGTTGTAGGAAATCCTCTTTCTTTGGAAGTGAGCCTGAAGGAAGAGAGTGGAGATGGCTCTGACTCTAAGCCACCTGCAGTGATTTTTGAATTGTCTGTGGATAAAAGGGTTGGTGGAAATGTTGCACGCAGCGTTTTTGAGGTGGAATATGTGCCTCTTTGGGGATTTACTTCTTTATGTGGCAGAAGGCCTGAGATGGAAGATGCCTTTGCAACTATACCCGGGTTATTGAAAATTCCAATCAAATTGCTAATTGGTGATCGGGTTCAAGATGGTATGAGTAAGTGCTTAACTCACCAGACAGCGCATTTCTTTGGTGTGTATGATGGTCATGGAGGATCACAGGTGTCTTTCCTTTTAAGCCCATTTATACTTCTAATGTTTCAATCATTTCCAGTATTGTGCAGTTGGTCTATCCACAAGTTTAACATATTGCTTGGTGGTTCGTTTTCTTTGTCCAGGTGGCAAATTACTGCAGTGAGCGTCTCCATTCTGTTTTGGCAGAGGAGATAGAATCTCTTAGTAATGGCGTAATTGATGGAAAGGATGGTTGCCAAGAGTTTTGGAAAAAGGCATTCACCAATTGTTTTCTCAAGGTGGATGCTGAGATTGGAGGAAAACCCAACACTGAACCACTTGCACCAGATACTGTTGGTTCCACTGCTGTTGTTGCCGTTATTTGTTCATCGCACATTATAGTGGCAAACTGTGGAGACTCGAGGGCAGTTCTATGTCGTGGGAAAGATCCTGTGGCTTTGTCTGTGGATCATAAGGTAAGAAACTCTTGAACAATACCTATATGTTTTCTATTTTCTTAATTATTTACTCACAAAGGCTTTGATTGTATTACTCTCATTCCATTGTTTCAGCCAAACAGAGAAGATGAATATGCAAGAATAGAAGCTGCTGGAGGAAAAGTTATACAGTGGAATGGACATCGTGTCTTTGGTGTTCTTGCCATGTCAAGGTCAATTGGTGTGTACTTTCCTAATTTCTGGTTATCATATTACAGTTATCATAGTGATCTGCTTCAGCAACGTCACCAACCAGGCTCTTTTTTCTAATAAGAACATGTTCTTATTTGCTTTTCTCATACCAAAACTCCAATGAGCGAAAGATAATTTTCATTTGCACATCAGGTTAGGACAGGTTGCAGACTGGATCCAACCTGAAACTTTAACAACTGTACTTAGGAATAAAGCGGGTAATCTTTGTCAAGTGACCATTGCATCATAGGTCTCTTTCCCTATTTAGTCTTGCCTAGTAACTTGTGCAGTACATCAGGAAGAAAAATATTCTGTTATCCATTTGATGTCCATGAGATGAATGGATGCTTCTTGTTGGAAGAAATTTTAGAGTAATGTTGGGAAGTACTTTTGTACTTAGATAATCAATACCTTTTCCAGTCAATAGTTCTACTCTACCAAAGTGTATAAAATTTCTTTTACCGTCGGATCTATTTTCAGGTGGTGTTTGATGCCTTTAGACATTTTTCACACAATTTGGATATACTCTAATTAGGTTCTTTTTGCCTTCTTCAGCCACTTAGTGCTTGGATAATGGGGACATAAAAGCAAATTCAAGTTAAGCAATTGTTAAATGGTGCATATAGTATTGTATTGTGATGCCAGACCACCTTTTGAGGTTTCAAGAAGATTTCCCAAATCTTGTCCTGCTAAATCATTGCCTCCTGCATAAAGGTTCTATTTGCTTGCATGGTGTGGGAGATGATATTTTTAGGGATTAGTATATGATAAGTGACGCAAGTCCTAAAGCTTAGTGTTATAATTCATGCATGTATGTGCACACATCTTTGGTTCATTAGAAAACAAAGGGCTGTACTTGGATTTGAATCCAGCTGTAGGAAGATGGTTTTAACCCTGTCGTCACTTGAACCACATGTTCCAGTGCTAAAAATATAGATTAACCATCAAGTACTAAAACTTTTACAGTTCAAGGAATGAGTATGGAGCACATGTATCTTAGATTGATTGCCATGTGTATGCTTGCAACATCATACCAATGGCATTGCATAACTTAGATTCTTTTGTGAACTTTTACTTGTTTGTTTTATATAGAAGTTTGTTAACATAATAGTAAACCCCAATTTTATAATGAGTTTGGAATCAGTATTATCCTTACTTTGATGTGCTGGAGGAGTCTTCAATATGCACCGACTGTTCAATTAGGGAATAGAGTTTCCTGGAAAGGAAAACTCGTCAATGACAAGGTGATACGTCAAACCTGCTCTTGTTTTCGTCATGGCTGCAATTTAGAGGACCTTTGAATATATGACACTGTGGTAACATTCTTTCTGTAAACATTATGCACATGGTTACTATAGTAGCATTTTCAGCAATTACAAATACTTGCATCCATAACACCTCTTCTGGGTTGTGGGAAATATGTGCTCACACTTGCAAAACCGGTTTCGTCTGTGAGATAATATCCATGTCCTATCAGAATTTTACTCCTTTATCCAATCAGTTGTAATACTCTGGCCTTGGACGTACAATATTTGTGAGTTCTAATGTGGTTGATGAGTTAACCATCAAACAATTGGCATTGCAGGAGACAGATACTTGAAACCGTGGATTATTCCTGAACCTGAAGTGATGTTCATTCCTAGGGAGAAAGAAGATGAATGCCTTATTCTGGCTAGTGATGGCTTATGGGATGTCATGCCAAATGAAGAGGCATGTGAACTGGCTCGGAAACGCATACTTGTTTGGCACAAAAAGAATGGTGTCACTCTTCCCTCATCAAGAGGTGAGGGAATTGATCCTGCAGCTCAAGCAGCTGCTGAATTCCTATCGAACCGCGCTCTGCAAAAAGGAAGCAAGGACAACATCACTGTAATTGTGGTGGATCTAAAATCTCAGAGGAAGTTCAAGAGCAAAACATGACAGTTCCCTTCTGTTTTTTTCACCAGAACCAGTACTATAGAACATATATTGGTTTAGAACTCTTGGGGGTCTTGAATAGTGTCATATACGACGCCAAGTTGTGGCATGTGTAAATTTTAGTTGTAGGGGAGTAGGAAAACATGGGAATCCAATCCCATGCTTATTGTATTCTATATGCCTCCGAGTTCAAAGGCCCAGTGAGGTACTTGCAATTAATTATTTAACCGCTTGATGGAATTGCAAGCGATCTGGAACTCAACCAGAATACAAGGATAAACTAGTTCTTATCAAGGACTACAGGCAGGACTGTTCTTGCTCCAACGTCCACCTATTCTTCATTCCTTCTGAAAGTTGATGTGATATACAACTAAATGCTTTGTGCTGATGCATCTTCACCTAGAATTGCACTTGGAAAAATAAGCATGTTTTTGTTTTAAACAACTTCTTGATTTTACCTCAAAACAGCAATACTTTAAATGGTTAGGCTGCATTGGGGTACAAATTGACTTGAATCAAGTCCAAAAATTAAACTAGTTGAATTTTAAGAATCAATTCATGGATTGGGATTAATTTTAAAAATTAAGTTCAAAAATGTTATGGGTTCGGTTTAGGTTTGAAAGAAAATTCCGTCTAAATTTAATATTTATAAATATTCTTAAGTCAACTCACAATTATCATATAATACTTAAGTAAGTCTTTATATTTTATTTTTTATTTTAATAGAAGATGAAATTATGATATTAAAGAACTCTAACTTAACTAATGCTTAAATAAATATTTTATTATTTAAATCTTATCATAATTATATATTTTTATATTTATTTACTTGATTTAATTTTATTATGAATTTTTAAGAAATTATTTTTTTACATCAAATTTATGATTACGTCATAATTATACATTTAATAAAATAATTAAATTTTTTATTAAATATAGATTTATAAATTGAGTTCAAATTTTAAAAAATTAATGGATCAGACTTGAGTTTGAAAATTAGGTTTATTTTATGAATTAAGTTGGATATGGACTTAAGAATTATAATATCTTTGTGAGTAAAACTTTAATTAAATTCGAATCAGTTCAACATACTTATAGGTTTAATCATGCTTAAAGTATATTATTATTTTTTTAATATAAGCAACTCAATCTCCACAAAAAATATTACAAAGCACCAATAAAAACCAAAAGAATGAGCTTTGCCATCTTATCGTAAGATTGTTAATGTCCTTTTAGAAAGCCAAATAATATATAGGTGAAAAAATCACGAATGTTAAATTAGACCAACAAAAAAAAACTTTGTTTGTTATCGAGGCTTCACTTCTCTTTTAAGATAAGTGTATGTTACAGGTTAAGTATTTAGCCCTAAATTTTAACATATTAGTTATATTTTATAAGAAAGTAAATAAATAAATTAGTTATTCCCAATATAAGTAAGATACATAGTTTATAAACGTTAAAAACTAGCTAATTTCCATTGTTGTTGTCTTCGATATTGAGCTTTCCCTGTTCCCCACTCTATTAACTGACTCTCTAGGATGTTATCAGCATCTTGTTGCAGTTCCTAGCCATTACACTCATCACTATCAACTCTCTTATCCACTGTGCTATCTCAGTTTTAACATATTCCATTGCCAATTTACAAGATACATGAGCACCTAATAAAACACTTTGAATTAGACACTCATTTAACATTTAGTTTAGCTGAAA
>JAOQMM010000008.1:23848339-23872978 GCA_027563515.1 Erythroxylum platyclados | reverse complement strand
AATGGACACCTTGGGGATCACTCGTCTAAGTAATTGGTGGTGGTGGTGGTGTTGCACTAAACGGGGGTTTAGTAGTTCAGTTACTTGATGGGGGGTGAAAAAGTAAAAAGATTTTAGAGAGGAGGCTCCTTGATTACAATCATAGCTAAAAGTGGGTATGTTGTAGAGATGACATAAGAAAGGTTGAAAACTTGTTACTACAAAAATACTTGAGTGTGAGAAAACAAAAAAAAGAGGAAAAGACAAGAAAACCTTATGTTGCAACAACTAAAAATCGCAATTCACTTTCTCACCTAACACTAGAAGCCTTTAATTATATTATTGATTACTATATAATTTATTTTGTTATTAATTAGAATGAATTAAGAAAGCTAGCAAGAATTCAATTTATACGTGTAATATAAGCTTATACTTATGGATGAAATAAGAGAAATTTTAAAACAAGAGTAGCACCCAATTTTATTTTTAAGCAAATTATTGGCACTAAATATTATGAAATTTGTACTTATTGGAAAGAATTCTTGACAGTAGTGAAGTCAGTAAGAGATTGAAAATGATATTTATAAGTGACTCCATCAAGACTAAGTACAATAGTCCAAGATGTCTCTAGAAACAAATAATTTCAATTTTATTCCAACAAAAATTTAACTATGATGTTTATATTTTCTTTTTTAATGATGTTAAAACAATACAAAGAAGAAATGAAAAAAAAGTAAATTTGTTTTTAATATAATGAAAATGAAAAATAAAACACAAAATGCAAGATAAGAGAAGGATTTATCAATGTCCATTATTTTCCTTAGCATGAAAACCTTATGAATTCCTCATGGTCAAGTCTTTCAAATTGCCAAATTACATAAGCACGCACTTGGTGGCTTCATACTATAACAAAACAACCTGGAATTTTATTAAATCTAGTTTATCCTCTCCATAATATCTTTAAACAATTAGGATCAGCTTGAAAGAAACCTTCATAATAACTTGGTAGAAGAGGTCTATAACAAAAAAGCCATATTCTCTACCAATTCCATACTTTATTGCACCTTCTTCACATTTCACAAATTCAGAAGAATATAGGATCTTATATAAAAGATTTAACCTTTTTAGGAACATTTTTAACCAAGTCTAAAATAGCTTTCAAATTTTCTTTGTTTTTCACTTCTTCATGAACATAAGAAAAATAAAGAATGAAAAGTGAGTACCTAGCTTAGTGAAATTCTATCATAAAAGATCCCATGTATGAATGGATAAAACATCAGTGAGATGATAAATTTCTAACCACGAATTTCTAAAAATAAAAACAAGTTGAAGTTGATCCTTAATCATGAGCATTAGTCGTCTAAAATATATGACAACATTGATGAACCCACTTTGAATTGAAGAATTCCATTGTACAAAAATAATCTTATAAAATATTTTTCAAAATGGTAAGCAAAGGTTTCAAATAAAGACAAATAAAAGATACAAGATAATTGCAAATAAACAAATGGTAAATAACTTAAGTCAAACTATTTTTTACAAAATAAAAATTGAAGCTGAAATCTTCTAAATAAAATTTCAAAATCTCAGAAATTTTAGATCAAATTTGAACTTGATCTAATAGTAAATAGCTCTAGATTATACAAAAAATTGTAACTGATTTAAAAAAAATTCTATTGCACTCTTTCCTTTTTTTCCCCTCTTTTCTCTCTTATTTTTTTGTCGACTCACTCATACTCATCACTAATCCAAATCTTAGACAACAAAAAGGATTAGTCAAAAGAATATAATCGGTTTTTAAAATAGTAATTTAAATCCAATAAATTTGAACGTTTTAACACATAATAGGAAAAAGGTCTTAAACTAACTCTCTACCCTTCTCTAATTATGTGTAGGAGACCATCATCTCAACGAACAAGTATTATAAATCAAACTTACTTCTTGACAAAGACTTAGTCATCATATCATATCTATTGATATCTTTATGAATCTTTAGTAGCTCAACTAACTTAGAATCTATAACATCCATAATCTAATAATATCTAACATAAATATACTTCAATTTACTATAGAATTTGAAATTCTTAGCAAGTTGCACTGTATCTAATTATCATAAAGTACCACATACCTTTCTCACACAAAATCGAAGTCCCTCAAAAATCTCTTCATCTATAGTATTTCTTTATAAGCTTTAATAGTAGGGATAAGCTCTGCTTCTATAGATGAAAAGGCAATGCATTTATACAACTTATAAAGGTAATCAAATATCATAAAGCGGACTTCCTTGTATCAACATCTCTTACTATGTTTGAATCTATATATGAAGAAATAATAGATTTCCTTGTTTCAAAACACAAGGTCAAACTAAAAAGCCACGTAGATATTTTAAAATCCACTTTACTGTGTTATAGTATTCTTTTCTTGAATTAGAAAGATAATAACTAATAGCATTAATAATGGAACAATGTCAGGTTTTATATAAACTATTGTGTAAATCAAAATACTAATAACAAAATCACAAGGAATCCTTTCCATATCTTTGTCCTCTTCTTCACTAGAAGACCATTAAGTTGTTCTTAATTTAAAGTGTATAGTAAGATTTGTACTCACCACCTTATCTTTGTCTATATTGAACCTCTAAAGCACTTTTTTAGTGTAATTCTCATGTGATAGCAACTTTTTAGCTTTCCTATCATGAATGACTTTTATGACAAGAATCTACTTTCCTAGCCATATGCCTTCCATAGCAAAAGCCTTACTTAAATCATAATCTGACTTTACAATCTTCAAAGCATTTAAACCAATAATAAGTATGTCATCAAGATTAAAAAAAAAAAAGGGAACAAAACAAAGTTATCATTATATAATCTCTACATAAGAACATAATGGTTAGATTAAGTCTTCTTGAATCCTTGCTTTCTTATAATAAAATCAAACTTCCTGTACCATTCCTTGGTGCTTATTTTAAGCCATAAAAGCCTTCCTTAATTCATAGAACTAATCTTATTTTCCTTTTACTCTGAAACCTTTTAGTTGTACCATATAAATCTCCTCATTTAAATTACAATAGACAAAATCAATCTTCATATCCTTCTACTCAATTTCTTAGTCAAGTCGTAGTGCTAAACCCTAACACAACTCAAGTGGATGAAATCTTCATAACTAAACAAAAGATTTCATTAAAATAAATTACCTTCTTATGGATAAATCCCTTAATAATAAATCTATCTTCGTACTATGAAATTAAAGTGTCATCAGCACACTTCACTATGGAAACTCATCAATTCTTCAAAACTTTTTAGTCATTAGGTAGCTTAACTAAATTATAAGTGTTATTATCATATAAGGATTTCAAATCATCCATCATAACTTCAAATCATTTCTCCTTCTACTTACTATTTATAGCTTCTTTAAAGCTTTTAGGTTCTCCATCACTCTAGAAAATATCTTGAGAGAAGTTTTTAAAGCCTTTATAGTTATTACTTTTAAATTTGTTAGTTGTTGACCAACCATAACATCATGTACTGGATTGCTTAAATTGTCTACATCTTACTAATCATTTTGCACTTTATCTCTATTTTTATCTTCGTTTTGGATCTCAACATCTTAATGACCATCTTTAGCTATATTTTATGCATCATTAAAAGAAACTGAATCAATATCAACCAAGCTCTTTTCTTTAAGAATCATTCCTCTAAGCCTTATTAATTTCCTTGATAGTATTTTCCCAAGGAAAACTACATTATAACTTTTACTAAGTTTCTTCTTTACTAGATCATAAAATCTGCAATTGAACTCATTTAAATATAACCAATGAAGACAAATTTCTTGGTTATAACATTTAGCTTCGACCTATGATTTTTAAGAATATGCACAAGTGCTTTACATCCAAATATTATCAAATGATCATAGGAAGCATCCTTTTTAAACCAAACTATATCAAGAACATTACCATCGAAATAGTAGTGGGATACAAATTGATAACATGAGAAATTATGCAAAGTTCTTCTACCCAAAAGCAATTTGGCATCTTTTCTTCTACAAGTAAGTTCTAACTTTTAATTTACTCCATTAAAGTTTTACTCATGCTCTCTAACAAACCATTCAATTTGGGAGTCTTAAGAGGATTTTTTTTTTAATGTATGAAAATGTGTTGTTTGAGATATTTATCAAAAGATCAACAATATTTAACACCATTATCATTATGAAAGCGTTTCAATTTATTGTCTATTTTTCTTTCAAAAAAGGTTTGAAGTTCTTTAAACTTCTCAAGACCCTAAAATTCGGTCTTCAAAGCTTAAACCTAAATTTTCCTAGAATGATCACCCATAAAGGTGTTAGAATAAATTATACAACCATGTGATCTCACCTTAAAATTATCTCAAACATCAGAGTGTACAAACTCTAGTAAATCCAACTTTTCAAAAGGGGGATGACTCTAAAAAGAAACTTTTAGTTTCTTAATCAAGAAATGAACATACTTTTCCAACCTAGCTTCTTTAATCCCATAAAGTAAGATTTTCTTACTAAACAATCATTCCCCTTCACACTCATATGATTCAATCTTTTATGCCTAATTTTGATGAAGTATTAGTCTCCAATATAGTAATCAAGATGCAAGAAATAAAACCTTGCATCATATATAAATTAAAGGACTTACTACCTCAAGCCACAACTAATGAACCTTTAATAAGTTTTCATTATTCATTATTAAAGACTATTGGTCCTTAATGGAAACTAAAAGTGGGAAGGGTAAATTAGGTATTGGTAAATTTAAAGTATTTTTTAATCAATGAACTCAATTTAACATCAATCAATGTATAATAATAAAGGAATACTTAAAGTAAATAAATCAAACAATTGAAAAATAATTTAAAGAGGATAGAGAAGAGAAAGGAAAATTAATTTATAGTGATTTAACAAAAAACAATTGCCTATGTCGACTCTTCAAGACACTTATTGTAATTTCTATTAGTTATCTTTTTTAACAAGGCAAAAAAGGAACCTTCTTACAATAATTTTGTCTTTTCACAAGTAAAAAGCAACTCTTTTCTTTTCATACAAAACCCACATTTTTATTTTTTTGAGAGGAACTTTGAGCCATAGGGTTATTTAGGTTAACCCGAAGTTTAGCCAACCTAAATTTAGCCTGTTGACTTTAGTTCAAACTAAGATTTATTTTATATCACTCATTTATATACATCTCTCAAAACTTTATTAGACCAAAATTATTAAAAATAATTCAAATATAAATATTGGACTTATAATTTTAAAACCTAATTGTGATTTAGAAAAACTTCACAATGTATCGTACTTGAATCACAGATAAACAATTATACAAACGAAGTAGAAATAGTTGCTTGATACTAAACTTGCATGCTTGCTTGATCAATAATACAAAATAATAATTGATAGCTTATGATAATAGAAAAGTACTCAAAAGAAGTCTTTCCAAATTTATGTTGAAGATTAAAGGTTTTCGTTCTCAAATTTAAATTTCAACAAAATGATAGGGAAACAAGTAAGCTATCACCTTACTAAATTACTGACTTTTTTTTGGGTTAATAAACATATTTATCTTTTTCATATTATTTGCAATTTTATTCATCACATATTATTAAATAACAAAAATAATCTCATATTTTTATTAACTTTTTATTCTAAATGACAGGAAATGGTCACATATGCCACCACCTGTCGGCCATAGATGGTTTTGCATAGTTTACTTTAAACTTTTTGAAGTTATTGAATTGAAAGTTTAGTTTCCCCAGCATATTTTTGGAATGTTTCCTTTTTCCATCCTTCAATTCATTACGTTTTATAGCATGGTTATAATTAATCTTAAGTTGGCAAACGCCAATTGCGATAATAATCTATTAAATATTTTCTGAAGGGTCAGATTCAGTAATAGACATGTGAAGGCCACACAATATCAATCAAATTGAATTTCTAATCAAATAATTTATCTTGCTTTAGGTCCATGTACAAAGGTTGTGTTATGATTGGACATCAACATTAACATGCATGTGACATTTGTAGGAGAGTTTATCATAGAAAGAGTGGTCTACTTAATCTAGTTTTTTTTTTTTATTTGCAAGTGATTCTGTGAATTGATAAATGATTTTTGTATAATAAAACGATTTTTACAAGAGCAATACTCAAACTTAATTAAAGGTCAAAGGAACTAACACTTTGAATATTTATATATATATAGCTTCCTTAACCTTTGTAAAATGATGAAAACTTTATATTTTAATAAAGTTGAGGTTAGTAATTCAATAACCTCACTTTTATCTAGTAGTAATGAAAAAGTAATAAATATACAAGCAAAAATTGAAGAACTTGGAATATAAGTAAGGATAACATTTATGTCTGGCTTAAAATCAACAAAATTGATTCAAGTGCTGTCTAATCCTACTCAAAATTGAATATGTTAAATGAAATAGTCTAATTTTGTTAATTAAAATTAAAATAAATAAATAAATAAATTTGACTTAAGTTTGATCAAACTTCAAGTTACTTAAATTCGATCAAACTCGAGCTCGAACTATAAGTTTCAAGCTAGAAACTATAAATTTCGAGTTGAATATAAATTTTTAGATCGAATTTGACTCGACCAAATGCCAAGTCTAGATGTGAGGAATATTCATATAATGATATATGCTTTGCAAAATGTCTACGCTTGCTTAACTTCTTATATTTCACTTCTTCCATCATCCTCCACAAATATGCTTTTTTGACTTAAATCCTGGCCTAAAACATTGATTGAGCTTTTAGCTATCTTAAAAACATTCGTGTCTGTATAATTCTTTTCTTTAGCTCTTTCATTCCTACAAATCATCGATTCTTGCATCAACACTTTTACAGTTGTTGAAGAATGTGATGCCGAAAGCTGATTCCTTTCTGTTACCTAACTTGTGCTCACCAATCTAAAGGGCTTTTACGGTGATAGATTTATTTTCTATACACGTACCAATTCTTTTGAAAAGGGCATTATCGATAATGAATGGTCATTAAACAATTATCAACCACATATTTTTATTTTTAGTATCAAGAGAAAAGGTTATAGTTTGAATTCAAGATCCCCAAAAGGAACATATCATAGGCTAATGAACGTTGTGTCACTTGCATCATCACCAAAAGAACACTAAGACCAGCCAGCTTTGGTTCCATCAAATTTCCCTATAAACACGACTCGATCTTATTTCTTAAACAGAATGTTGATGGCTGATTTATTAAGTTTTGCATCAGATAATACGTTTCATAGTAACAAATAATAACCTCCGATGTACTTCTGAGATCAAATTTCACAATAACAAGATACCAAATTATCAACGGAATACTCAGCTTGACAGGATTTTTCCAACTCTTCCAATTTCTTTGCTTTCACAAATTAGTCTCATATTTTACCTTCGTCTTTCAACTTTTTTCCGAAGTTTAGAATCTGTCACTTCGTCATGCCCTCATATGGAAGAACAACATGATCTATGAATCCGATGATCCATAGATGGTTATAAAATATCAAGCTCTAAAACATGCCTAGAAGCTACATAAGATGAATTTGACTAGTTCCAAGTAATCTAATTTTACAAAGTATTGTATGGATCTTTTGGTTGGCTCTGAAAAGGTTAAACAAGCATGCATGTTCAGTTTGTGGATCAGAATGGATACATAGGAATTTATGTCTTGCACCTTGCAAACAAGATTCCATACAGCTCATACATGTTCAAAATTAGCAGAAGTACCTTAACTAGCGGCAATACTAACATTTCATACTTTCAGATCAAGAATCGGGTAGTTGATGCAAAATCAGTAAGTGTAAAATCAATTCCTGAACAATCTTGAAATGTAAATTGATTAACTTCTGAAGGTTTAGAGTAGCCACAAACCTATGAAACTTTTTTACTAATGCATATGCACTATAGAACTTGCACTGATACATCAAAACATAATAGGGCATGACGCTGGAAGCAAGATTGCTCGACAATAACAGAATCTGCAAATAAACTAATGAATCTTAGGAATTGCAACATCACTGATACACTAGAGAACCTAAACTGAAAAAAGGCTAGTAATTGTCACCCTGGAATTAGATGCAAACTTGGATTATGTAATCAACCAGAGATATTCGATAACTACAGTCAAATATCTAGTCTATTTTTGCTACATAAGAACCTCATTTCTATGTGAATGGCACAAATGGACCTTCACGGGGACTAACAGATGAAAACTATATGCATTGACGACGTATTAGGATAACTCAGATAAAAATAAATTATGCATTTGGTCATATCTCCAGTAAAATTATGAAGTATCGAAAACGATTTTATTTAAGCCTCTGGCTTCTGTGGCAGTTTCAGTTGGCGGGGCATGGATAACCGAATTCTACTCATCTCTTCTCGAGAGAAACATCTGCCAATAAATGAATCGTGATCTCCTTCCTATTCTATACATTAATCTTTGTTGTATTCGTGAGTTGGTCAGATTTTTTCCAAAACACTTTCTTTAGAGAGAATTGATGATAGTTTAACAAGGCTAAATTACTATATTGCTCAAGAAACCAAACAAAAATATTATAGAAAATTCAAATTTGTAATCATACAGTGAACTGGCAAACTATTGTTTAAATATCTAGTCATATGTATAAAGTGCCAAATTGTACCACCATACAGCTGTTATCTTCTAATAATCCACTGCTAATTCTTAGATATTTCCTTCATAGTTTGTAACTTCAATTTATGAATAGAAGCAAACACACAGTCCCTACAATACAGGGGTAATCAATACATCAACTTTTTAGTTTTTTGGTGGTTTTAAACATTAAACTTTGACGAGAAACAGCCACTAGAGAAGGCAAATTTCACCTCGCCAACCTGGGCAAGAAGTGCATAATTCTCTGCTCTAAATCTAATATGAAAAGGCCTTTGCAGCACTAAAATTCACTTGTCTTACCATTAACCCACCAGTGGTGTTGAAGACATTTCTCAACTATTGCTGTACACTTAAAGCAGAGGTTCTGCATTAGCAGCCAACACATCATACACGGATTTTGGATAACCAACCGACTAAAATTGGGCATATGCAACAATACACAACAAGCAGTCATTGTGTAAGCATTAAGGCAACATTGGATCACCTGATGATGGAAGCAATTGCAACTCCGATTCATCAGCTTGTCGATTGGTAGTATAATCTGCCCCAGAATTACCTAGAGAATTAGAATAAATTAAGTTATGCATATTTTTCATCAAGAAAAGTGTTGCTGGAAAAGTGAGCATGTAAAATACAATACTGAATAGTGGAAATTCAGTCCTTTCAATGTCATACTCTATTTGGAAGAGATTTCATTCCAATTCACTGCAAGAAAATGACCAGGTCTACGTAGACTAGTTATAAAATGAATAAATGGATACAGTTGACACCAAATGTATGAAAACCTAATTAAGTTTCAGATGTTTATCTCCATCGAGGAAAGAATACATGACCACCCAAATTAGCTGGAACAATGCAGAGAAAATATAAGCTTAAATAAATTGCATACCAAAAGAATGATGTAGCCCTTTAACAGCTTCAAAGTTCTTGTAAGTGTACCCAACAAAACTTAAATCTTTAGGAGTTAATAGCATCTGCATGAGTAGAAGATCTCAAGTTCAATAGTAACTTCGTGACAAACAGCAGTTACACAGTAGTGGGTGCTCATTCATGATAGACTCAGAAAATCAGCAATTTTCAAACATATGGATTGGTGTGATAAGAGATAGGTACAGCAAAGCATAAAAAGGAGAACTATCTTCTACTCCCCAACAAATTCATTAATTCACCACACAATATTGTGCTAGAACCAAGAGAATCAGAAACCAAGGACATTAAATGACCCCAGCCAGCCTATTTCTTTTCCATTTCTAAACGGAGGTTACTGACATTAAAAGGTGGACGTGGGCTAACCAGGAGGTGAGGGGCACATAAATAAGTAGTTAAGTCAGTAATGTCCCAATAGCCTGCATCCTTTTGACATTTTAAGCTCAAAAGCATAGTAAATTAGACAAACTGTCCCAACCTGCCATCTTTTATTCTACTAAGTCAGGTAGATACTAGTTTTCTCAAGCATTATACAAAAACTGAGCTGTTCCAGTCCAGATCCAACAGTAACAATTGTTTTTTTTTTCTTTTTTCTTCCTTTTCAGCTATATGTGGCAATAAAACCAGGGAAATTTGGAATGCACAAAAGAGGAACAAAGTAATAATGGTTATAGAACATTGTTATAGATTATGAAAGTTGAAAGAGAGCCAGTATAACAGCACAACAGACCTTTCGTGAGGGTCCTGACCCAGATCTTGCTGGTGCTGGGTGATCCAACTGATAAAAGTAGAAACATTTAATGCATGAATAAAAACAAACAAAAGGAAACTATTTACAATTAAATATCTGAGGAACTAATTAAAAGATAAGTATTACCAGATTAATCACTTGAAGGTTGAACAAGATTGCTATTGACAGCAGAAGAATAAAAAGATATAAAATTAAGATAAATATTGGTTAAGTTGTAATACTTCATCAAACTTCATAAAATTCTGGGTGTCTAGCTCTCCATTGACTTGTGGTTTAAATGCCGCATCCATTTCATAAAGTTTATCCCACATAAGGCCGTTGAACCAAGGATGAGCCTAACAGGGAAATGTAATAATTACTTTAGGAAACACACATGAAAGAAAAGGTCACAATGTAGAAAAATTCAAGTTTCTTACTTTTATTTGGTGGGCACCTCCAGTACCTAGCCTATGTTCAACATCACACAATAACCTATAAATTAGATCCTTTGCCTCAAGTGACAACCTTGAATCTTCTGGGAACTTAAGATGATTTCTCCAGTGAACAATCTGATAATTGATTAGCAGGGAATAAGAGAAATGTATATGTGCAAAAGAAAATAAGATTGCATCCGAAAAACATGAACAAATAATGAGTAAAATCATCTACTAGGTACAAATCCAACATGATCAAAGGGCATCATGCTGGTTAGATCATCAAATTCTAGACACCAAAACACGTTTGAAATGCGAAAAAGGCATAACTTTTTACCTACCGGACAAATATTTCTAGCCTATTGCAGGTCAGTTATTAACAGAAAAAGTATCGGAGGAAAACTGTAGAACTTTTTCAACTAGAAAAACGGAGCTGAGACACATGATAAATGAGATATTAGAGCATATTCAATAAGAAGTAGATGAGGAGGTCAGAGACCAAGCAATGTTGGGAATGATATAATTGATAGTAAGAGACATATATATATTACCTTTCTACATGTGGTTATTGGATCATCTGAGTAAAATGGAGGATATCCAACTAGCATCTCATACATTATTGCTCCTAAAGACCACCTGAACAAAGTTCAAAAATAACCAAGTCATTCACAACACAATAATAACAGAAATGAAATCATTCATACAGAGAAACTTCATAACAGAAAATAACCAAACATAGTTAGAAGATTTTAATGGAAGTAAACAAGACTTCCAACGCTAGCATCCATATTATTAAAGCGACAAATAAGGGCCTTCTAGATGTCATTCACAGTATCCCCTGAAAGGGAACACACCATTTATAGAGCAAAGCAAACTAACCAGTCACACTCCATGCCATATCCTTTCTTCAGCAACACTTCAGGAGCAATGTAATCCGGTGTTCCCACAGTTGAAAATGCCTTTCAAGAAAGTAAATAGCATTAAATCATCAGAAGTTGAAAATAGTAATATAATATATTAATGAACTACGACGGGATGCAGAGATCAAAAACATTTCAAGACCACAAATTAATTGAGTATTAGCATGTCATCTAATTAATACAGTCCATACATTTAAAGAGTTCCCTTTTGAAAGATTGAAATGCTAATATAACAGATCTGGGTGCACCATCAGATCGCTTATCCATATCCAACCAACAGTCAAGAAATTTTACTCTGTCAGTGAGACTGGTGGAATACTACCAAATAAAAATCAACAGTACGTCAAAAAGGTCAAGATTTTAGATGGTAAAAGAACAACACTAGGATATAATGCAGGTCATAAGACAGTGTAGATTATTAGTTAAAACAACAACAGATAAGGTTGACATAGAAAAACAAAAATTTAGAGCAAGTAGTAATGAATTCTGATTTAATACCCTGAAGCTTTTGTTGCACAATTGGAGGGAATTGGAAGAGAAACAAAAGTTTGAACACATCACTTCTAGCACTATGAAGCAGGTATCCCAACTACTAGGGCACTACCATGATAATCTAGTACTTTAAAGTTATTAGCATCCTCTCAAAAAACAAAATATAATTCCTTAAGTTACTAATCAGTTTTGATCCTTTCTCTACTTAGGTAGGAGTAAGGCTGCGTACTATCAGATCTCTCCAGACCCCGCGTTGGTGCAGGATTCAACTGGGTGTTAATGATGATGATAACTAATCAGTTTTGATCCTTTAAGATAATTGCTCTCATAGAGATTACTGGCAAGCAATCAAGCTATAAATAATCACAACACCATACCAACTTTCTCCTGTTCATTTGCCAATGCTGAAGTTGCTCATAGGGGCTTTTCCAAGTACTCTTCTTATCAGCATCAGGAAAACATCCATCAATATCCATTGGTTCACTAAAGTTCCCATCCTCAATTGCTTTATTTTCATGGATCACAGATAAAGCTGTACAATCAAGGGGCTTACAAAGACCAAAATCTGACAACTTCATGTGACCATTTTTGTCCAGAAGGAGGTTATCCGGTTTAATATCTCTGAAAAAAGCACAAAAAATACAACGAGAGCAATAGTTACCAACTTAAACAGAATAATAAGCTAGCAATATCATTGCCATATAATATGCAATTGCAGTTGGCTGATATCCAACCTGTGAATGTAATTATGTTTGTGAATCGACTCAATGGCAAGAACACTTTGGGCAATGTAAAACCTAGCAACATCTTCAGTCAGCGTGTCCTCCCTCATCAGTAGAGTCATCATATCGCCCCCAGGAAGGTATTCCATGATCAAATATAAATACTCCGCATCTTGAAATGAGTAATAGAGTTTTACAATGCAGTGGCTTGCAACTTCTGCCAACAAATTCCTTTCAGCTCTAACATGTTCCACCTACGAAGCATGATAAGGTTATGTCAAAGTACTGAAGTATGGAACAAAGCAGCATGAACTATTAAAAGTAGATACAAAATGAAATGCACACAAAGTTAAAGGCAAAGGCAGCCTCAGTTTGACAATATATTAGAAAGTGAAGTCTTAACAAAAGGTATGTGGAAGAACAAAGCAAGTACCATAGAACAATCTAAAGCTCAGCATTGAAGCAGAGAACATCACTTACCAGCTTTCTGTCAAGCTGTTAAGTGCTCATAAGTTATAATCACCATGACTTTGCAACTACAACTATTAAATACTCACCCCAAAATGAAGTACTACATTTTCAAATGAAAGCCAAAATATACATTACTTCAACTAAATTAGATACAGCTTGCATTTAGAAACAGATTTTATGCCGGTAAATTAGACATTGTGATGGCTGTAATCTATGTAAAGATAGACATTCGAAGACTGGCCCCAGAGAGACTGTAACAATGTTCTAATGCAATGGTATGAAATGAAACAATTAGAAAGAGTTCAGTGATTTAACAACCAAGTTATTCACAACTAGGCGTAGTTTTATTAAATACATTAACAGTCTGCATCTCATCTTACCTGTCCTCTCATCAGCATTTCGGATTTCTTCAACTTTTTCATGGCATATATGTTTCCAGATTTCTTCTCACGACATAGTCGAACCTGCAGTGGGTGAGTACAGCTTATTGTAAACTGGAAAGAGACATCAAGAATGATAAAGAACAAACACAGGAGAATAAAACCAATTGACGAATTAGTCTGCCTTGTTCGTGTATCAACTATCATGCTCATATCTAACCTCACCAAAGGCTCCTCTCCCAATGATTGTTAGAAGATCAAAATCATCAACACAAATCTTGTGCCTTTTAAGTCGCATAAATTCTGTCTCTTTTCTTTCTAAGTCTTTAATAAGATTCATCTGTTCCTCTTTGGGTACATCAGAAGATGCTAACTTTCTTTCTAGAACCCATCTCCTGCACCAATAGCACACTACCACGATCAGTTAGAAACCGTACCTTGAATCAGAATCTCAGGCAGGGCCGAAAATTGTCTAGGTTGAAAATATGTTTATACCTAACATGCAATCAATCATAATGCTTTCATTTTCATAATAAAGGGCAAGTCATGAAAGCACGCCACCAGTAAATGCAAACCAAGTTAATCAAGGTTAAGAGCCAGACAAACCACCCCAATTAGTAGAAGGCATACCAATGATGATGAATGCAGCATACAACCACGATATCACTGAGCTCATGTAGGAAATCCATATGCTCAAAAGGCTAAGGATTAGAGAAACATATAAAGGTAAATGTCACAGCCTGTAGCTAAGAACATGGCATAATAAACAATCCAAGAAATTTTTTCTATAACTCAATACAAAATTGTTGCAGCTAGTTTTTTCATAAAGAGCAAAAACTAGTAGCAACCATCAGGAAAGGTGTAAGGAACATTTTGCATAAATAGAAGTGTCCATTGCATAAATAGAAGTGTCCATCTGCCAGTGTTCCAGATCAGCCCATGAACAGAATCTAATAAAAGAATCCCAAGATAGTGAGATATTTCATTGTTGGGTGGAAGACAAACTATTGGCAATTCAGAGTTGAGGCTCGAAATGTAAAAAATGAGGACTGTTTGGACTAAGTTCTGAGCATCTCAAGTGTGAAATTCAAAAGACGTTGTAGTAGTAGGCATTGCCACTAATCTAGAGAAAAGGATGTAATTCTTCTATATCCTCTGAACTATGCTGGATGACAAGCAAATACATTGCCATCTACCGTCATCAGTTAAATAATTTAGGCTTCTCAAATCCAACTAGATCAAGTTCATTCAACAAGTAACAGAACAATTATGTTCCATAATTTTTTAGAACGAATATCATTCAAGTGAATTTCTCACTGTCAAATGTCAAAAGCTACAGAAGAAGAAAAGGGTCTTCTGTCCATTTGCCTTCTCATCTGTAAGAAACATACCTAAAAGTTTCTAAACATAGTAAAACAGAAAAAGAAAAAGAAGAATAACCAAAAGTTTTCCATTCTAATCTACACTATAGCAAAGCAAAAGGTTGTAGCAGTTAATAATGTGTATAGAAAAAAATAAATACAAAATAAACGAATCTACTAAAGCCCAAAGCTGCTCATCTAGAAGACCAGTTTGAGTGAAATAAGCAAGTGACCTCTCTTTCCGTTCTTGAATATTCTTCCTATGGGCACGGTAGTGATTCTCTATGAACTGTTTGGCCGCCGCCACTTTCTCCATAGTTAAGCTCGATCCTAGTACCTCCTCATCTTCTCCTCCTCCTCCCTTCTCTTCCTCTTCTGTGTCCTCCATCTTCTGCTTTCTTCTTCTTCTTCACTCTATCTCTCTCAGTAAAAAATTCACCTTTTCTCAGCCAACTAAAGAAGATTCATAATAAATAATCTCAAGTTAGCCCTTCTCCCACTCTGTCTCTGAAGCTCTCTCACTCTGATTATTTTTGTTCCAAACAACACAAAGAAAGCCAGACCACTGCTCTCTCTCTCTCTACAGTCTCCACCCAACACAAAAAGAAACCAAAGATGCAAGTGAAGTGAAAGAGTCCCTTGGATCCTCTGCACTACACCCGCGTACACTCTGTCACCTATAAACCCAATAGACCTTAGCCACGTGGTGTGTCTGCTTCCGTTATCATCGTACTCGCGCACCTTAGCCTCTGGTGCCTTGGGGTTCTGCAAACGTAGAGGATTGGAGCTCGTCTATTTGTTATTAGTTATTAACGTCATGACTCATAACTGGGTGGTAGTCAGGTGCGTACGCGCGCTGTGCTTCGCGTGGGTCTAAAGTGAGTTACAGATCGCTGTCTCCCTCATTTCACAATAAATGACGTTTCGACACATTTTCGCCCACAATGCTTTCCGCATCTCGTCTTATAGACCAAACGAATCAAATACGACCAACATTTAGTATCCAGCGTAAGAGAGTCCCCAAAGTTTCTAAATATTTAATCTAATAAGCAAGTCACTACCTTTTGGTATATATATAAATATAAGACTGAAATTAAAAATCAAACTACAAGAGATCTAGTATGATTAATCAATTTTACAATATTAAATATTCTTAAAAACAACAAAAATCACGTTTACATTAAAACATAAGCAAATACATCTAATAAAGAGCAAGAAAATATTAATCACTATTTTGAAACTTGCCTTTATTAAAAATAAAATATTTTATAATTAATGGAAAAAAATTGTGTGGTTTAGTTTTAGATAATATTAATGAGTAAGAATCAATCTTATAATTATTAGTTGTTAATTATTAGATTGTGAAATGCAATTGATTGAAGGGAATACATGAGCAATTCTAAAACATCAAATTGAAACAAGTATAAAATAATATATGAATGAACTATATCTAGTTAAGATATCCTTACGACTTTACTATGTTTTGACTTTATTCTAATTTAATGAATGATTTTAATTCTTTGGACCGATAAGAATTCTTAAATTATAATTATGTTTTCTCCCAAGCAACACAATCTTTATTCTTAGTTTTAATCAAATGAAATCTTTTTATAATTTAGACAACTCAAAAATGTATTTATCCAATTTGTATATTCTAGTGATAGATTTTATCCTAACCCAAAAGAATCATATAATTCTCTCTATAAGTAACCTTTATCATTCATGTTGTGATCTAAATATGCAAATTATCTCTCGATCTCAATGTATGAATCTAATTATTAATTCTTCAACTTTCTTTCTTTCAATTCAAAGCAATATAAGAATATGAACAATTCTCAAGAAAATTAAGAATTTTAGAAGACCAAAATATTAATTTAAAACATCACATTCTAAGGTACATCTCACCTAGATCTATATCTCAATTAGTTCGTGAATAAACAAGAAAGAATAATAGAAAAATAAGAAAGAGCAAACGATAAAGGAAACATCTTCATGTTTCTCGAATCTTTAAATTCTTGTTAAATCTTATTAAAATACTTGTTCCTCTTCTAAGATCGTCTTTCCCTTTGATCTCTAATTATTTTGATTGGCTCATAATTGACTCATTTTTCCTTCAAAACTTATGTATGCAAAAAAACCATACTAATTATAGTTGCCTCCTCTTTTAACCAATTAATCATATTTTACACCTAACAAGACCCTAACACAAGATCATATGGGCTTTATATTGCTTGTATCCTATTATGAAACTTTTACATGAATAATCACCATTAATACAGTGATGACTACAGGTTCATGTTGCTATTATATTATTGAACATGGACTAAATATGGGGACATCTTAGTTGCATTTAGAGAAACATAATGTCCTTTATTGGAAAACAACCTGAACACAGTGGCAAGTAGGTTCCATGTTCTCTAGATAAAAGTCTCTAAAAAAATAGAATGGGATATGAAAGAATATGGAATGGTGTGTTATTACAATGCTTTAAGTTCTTTAAATATATTTTAAAAGTTGCTCCGAATTTACTTATTTTCCTAAAAGAGGTTAGAACAAGACCTAAAATAAAAATATAAGAATACCCAAAACAGAAGCATAATGACCTAAAAAAATCATACTAAAAATAAAGTCTATTTAACATATATCAAACTTCCGCACACTTAAATATTTTCTTATCCTCAAGCAAATCAATTCCATCATCATAATTAAAATAAAAAGCAATTTCAAAAAGCATTCAACAAATCAAACATATTGATCAATAGTTTCCACCACTCATTCAATTATAAAGGTCATCGAAGTGTTAGGAAAGTAACCACTTATATCAAGTCATTAGTGATTTAAGGAAATCTTGCCAAAATGAATTGATATTTGAATATTGGATTTAAAAGAGTAGACACTAAATATATACTCTATATTCAATTAGAATATTGTATAATGAAATTATTAAATTATACATCATAACCAAACAAAGACAAGTTGAGTCAAACCATTTTGGCATTCTTAATATTTGGGTGGTTATGACAAATTGCTAAACAACAATCTTGATTTATTATTATAAATTATTTAATTATAGAATTAAAGATATATTAATAGGAGTTTTAATTTATATAATTCTATTAATAACTTAGAATAATAATTTATATTCATTGATAACATGTTAGGAGCCTAATGAGCCACACATAAAAGAGCAATTTAAAAAGGATAAATCAATTTGAATTAAGTTAGACTTAATTGTGAAGTTTAAGAAGCTTCAAGAATCAAATATAAGATATTTGATTTTATTAAAATTAAATTTTAATTATAATTAAAGTTAGAATTTAATTACAATTACGACGTTTGATTTTAATAAGAAGGAAACTCTACTTTCTTTCTCTATAAATATGAGGAAGGTATAAAGTAGTTAGCACTTTTACCTTTTTCTCTAAAGTGTTTAGTTCTTTTCCTCTTTTTAGTGAATATTATTAGAGGTTGGATACATGGCAACTTGTGGTTAACAGTTTGAGGAAAAAAATTATGCAGGAATCTGAATAAGATACACTTCAACCTTTTTATTTATGATTCAATTTTTCCAAGTTATTCAATTAAATAGATCTAATCGAGAAATTGTAAAAATTCCTTTTTCGATGAACCCATAATTATATCATAGTTAGTTTCCCCGACGTCTTCTGCAAATGTCATGCCATCCTAAAGTAGGACCTCTAGAGAAGACTATGATCCCATGAAATATGCCATCAAAATGTTCTTTGATTCAATTTTGGCTTTTTTGTTACTTATGTCCCTAAATGTTATCCTCTTCTTTAAAATCCATCTTCTTTGAGTCAATCAAAAATCTTAAATTATAAAGCTTTCAATAATTTAACAAGGCAATTTTGTAAAGGTCAAAGTTAGATTTTGACAAAAAAGGGTTCTATAATAAATAAATTTTTCCTTTTTCTTTACTTGTATTAAGCATTTGTCAGATATAAGATAAGTGAAACAAGTTTTTGGAGCAAATGACTTATATACAAAATAATTGTTGGATTCTTTTGGCTTACTATATTGTAAAAGAAGAAATGATACAATGCAAATGTTATGATTCCTTTGCTAGTTAAGTAGAAATGCTTATTTTAGGAACTTAACATCTATATTCATTTTTAAACCACTCACTTAAATGAGCTTGTATATTGTAACACATGTTCAAAAACTGATTGTGATAGAATAACAAGCATATTAAAAAAATGTAAATTTCATGATTGGATCTCTTTAAATGAATAACTTGAAAAACATAAATCATAACTAATCATACTTGATTTAGATTCCTATAAAAAAATTTCTTGAGTTGTCAACCATTAACTATCTATATCTCTAGCCTCTAACATCCATAGAGAAAAGAAAAAAAAATCAATATATGAGAAGAAAAAGATAGGAATACTTGCTCCCTTATGCCTTTTTTCTCTTTATAGAAAAAGACACTACAAACTCTTTCTTATTAAACTTGAAAATTATAATAACAATTAAGGTTTAACTTTAACTTTAATTATAATTATAATTTAATTTTAATAAAATTAAATATCTCATATTTAATTCCTAAAGTTTCTTAAACTTTTCAATTAAGTCTTAACTTAATTCAAATTAATTTTTATTTTTAAATTGCTTTTTTATGTATGCCCATTTGGTTTATAATATGTTAGTAATGATTATAAATTATAATTCTAATTCATAAATTAAAACTTCTTTTAATTTGTATTTAATTTTTAATTGAAAAATTTATAATCATATATCAACATTGACATCTAGCAACATGTCATCTCCACACAAATATTAAAAATATCAAAGTACTTTGGGTTAACCTATACATACATGGTTATGATATATAATTTAATTCTTTTATCATCCAATATTCGAACTGGAAACAAATATAGAATTAGTATCTACTCTTTTAATCCAATCATATTCATTATTGTAAATTAGTGATTAATTTATAAGTTGATATTTGAAAACACATTTTCAAATCTTAATTCACTTATAGGAAATTTATTAAATCACTATTAACCAAAAATAGTGGAACATTTTCCCTAATATCCTTTATTAACTCACTCAACTATCTCTATATGATGCATGTTATATCCAAATACTATCACTTGAGCTACCCTAAATAGAATAACTCATAAGTAGCATTAAAAGATAATAATTCTCAAATGAGATACTTTGGTGATTTCAAAACTAAAAATCAATTATACAACTATTATTATGAGGAAATATATAGACATGAGTAATATTTCATTTAGGATCTTCACAATCGGGTTAATTTAGTGAACTTATTTTCTAATAAGCACTCATATGTTATCTTTATAATTTAATTTATGAGATCAATTACTTTCTTCATAAGAAAGAAACATAAATTTACTAGTTTTACCATTCTATCCATATCCCGTCTAAATGAAACTATAACTAGAAATAGTTTAGGAATAATATATAAATTCAATTGAAATATCATAATTATAATCTCATCATAAATATCAATTGAATAGAAATTATCCTAAGGACTTTATCTTTAGTATTAAAACATCAAATATAATTAGCAAAATACATAAAGATAAATAGTGTCTTTAATAAATTATGTCATCTAATCTAAAACAATTTGGTTTGCAACTCTAATATTAACATTAGCCCTTAGCATAACAAATCGATTTGCAACTCTAAAACATAACCCTTAATGTTAACATTCAAATTGTCTAATAAGCAACACTTTTGACCATGTATAAAACTCATCTTCAACCACACTTAAATTATTCAATCGATTAATTATTAAGTTTAAGAATCTTATAATTGGATCCTTACTTACAAAGTGATCAAGATTAAGTAGTTATCCATTGGTTTATTTAAGAAGGATTTAACATGAAATTAATGTGTTTCACATATATAATGAAAATTAGGGAGAAAGATTAGCAAAAAAAAAAGGCAAGAAAAATCGTTGTAGCAAGTGTAAAGAAATATTATATTATTATACATGAATTAATGTAAGAAATTCAAATTTTATGAAATCCAGATAATTCTTTTGGTATATTTAGGGTGATCAATCTTAGGTTAGTTTTAAGGTAATTAATTTGCTAGAAGTGGTTGATCAAAATAAAATAATTATGCATATTAATTGGTTGATCAGTCAATTGTAGAGGGTGTTTATTCAACTCATAATAGATATATGCCATTTAACTATTTTTTTATTTAGAAGGATCATCTAATGGTTAATGTTTTATTTTTATGAATACATATTCCTAATATCTAGTTGAACATTCATGAGTATAAATATGACTTTTTATGTAACAAATAAGAAGAAAATTGAAAGAAGAAAACCATAATAGTAATTCAACTATTATTCATATGAATTAGGAATCTTACTAAGATTAAGCTATTGAGATTACTTTTATTAAAAAATTGATCATTTTAAGAGTAAGATGTTAATTTTTTAAAGCTTGTTTAAGATTTTTGAAATTATTGTAACAATTTTATATCCATATGTTATTAAATGATTATTTGTTTTCTCTATTTTACCTCTATTTGATTTGAATTAAGCTTATATATATTAGTTAATTTATTTGATCTATTTATGATGGCTATCTCTTTCCATCTTCTTTTTTTCCTAATATCCATCATGTCTTTAGATTAGAACTTATCCCTCGTACCAAGTATACTAATTAACTTAGAATATACATATAGGGTCAATCCTTAAGATTTTTCAAGATTTATGGTGTGCTTTTAAAGGAAACTAACTCATCTTCCGAATCTTATCTTGTCTTATTTATCATGCAAGACTTTTTAGTAAATAGGAGGAGAACTCTCTTAGTTTTTAAAATCATTCATTGTTTTGAATTTTGTAGGGTTAACTTGTCTATGTTATAATATGTCATTTTTTAAAAATCTTTTATATCCCCTCGAGCCAAGTGGAGCATGCATGAAGGAGTTAGATGCTTCTTCTATTCTTTTCTTTGGCACAGCTGGGCCATCCTGGACTTGAACCAAAGACCTCGCCCGTGAATTAAATCATCGCACCTACGGTCCAACCAATTAGGAGAGAATCAATAGATTCCTTTTGGGGAGCGATTCATCCTTCCCGGAGGACAGACAGACTAGTAAAACTGCCGTAGCCACAGATACAATTCTCAATCAACAAGGGCAAAATGTAATATGTGTTTATGTAGCTATTGGTTTAACTTTTTTTTGGTTTTATCATTTTTAAAGCCCATTCCTCTTTTTTAACTTTTTATTTTTTGTTTTTATTTGTGAAACTTTCTTAAGTGTCACTTGCATTCTTAAAGATTTGTAATATAAACTACAATATTTAGTTTGCATAAACATTTTTATGATATTTTTTATTAACTAACTTCTTTCAAGTTTTCCTTTTATAAGGGCTTTGTTATTGCACATAAAACTAGTATAGGGTGGCATTAGCCAAGTTAAACGATATTAGATTAGCAATCATGGTAGGATGTAGGACTTCAAAGATGACATCAAAACATGACTAAACTTTGCTTTAAACAAAATTAGAAGGGAGATAAAAAAGTATCTAATCGAAGTATTATTTAAAAATATTATATTTAAATATAATGTTTTTTAATTTTTTCATCTAATTGTTTGGATTCAAAGATCGTCTTATCGAGTATCTTACCCAGCCCTTTCGCCTTTTTTATTTGATAGTTCCAAGTTAAAGACATATTCATTAATTATACATACCTTTTTTATTAAGTTTTAAGGCACATTTATTGCTTTTAACAACTTTATAGGAACTCTAGTTACCTATAATTTTCACTTTTACTACTTTGATTCTCTCAGTTCTTTACAATCTATAACATGCTAATTAGATGGAGTCGTGACTTGATTTTGTTTTCTTGGGAGGTTTTAATATTTATTAGCTTATAGACTTTATGATAAGAACTGACAATCTCTTTCAGCAAATTTATGTCAAAAATTCAAGTACATATTCATATTGCCTTTATTTGTCAGCTTATATAACTGACTTCGTGCTATTTCCTAAAGCTATTAGCGTTTAATCCAAATATTATAACACTGTGATTAATTTGTATAACAATTTTTAAATTGTGTAATACATCAAAAAATTAACACATTAATTATATTTTGCTAAAAGTAAGTGAACTTGAATAGACTTCACTAATTTCAGTGCTTGTGATTTTCAAATTGTCTATGATCCATACCTTAATATTTTAAAAGTTGTAAGTATCTTATCGTTATCTTTTTAACCTTAATAATGCAATTTTAGGCTCACAATTTGGTAAAAAGTGATATTAGGTTGAGACAATGAGATTTTAATCTTTGAAGTTTTTTTTTTTTGCTGAACAAAGGAAAGAAAATAAACTAGAAATAAAGGACATTAGCCTAGCTTAAAACGTCGGGGGAATTCAACCCCTCCATGTATCAACTTGCAATGCCAAGAATAATGATGCTGGTGGCATTATGAAAACTTCATAATCTACCTTTAGGGCACAACTCATCTTAGAAAGCACATATGCACAAAAACTGTCTTCATGTAATGTATAATGGAAACTTCATTCCCAGTCTTGACCAAATAGCACTCTGAGATCTACGATCAAAGCTCTTAAAGGGTGGAAAGAGATATCTACAGAATTGATCAACTCCAAAACAAGCTTTGCATTAGTTTCACAAATTACCTTGAGAAAACCCTCCTCCCAAGCTAGTATCAAACCCATCCATAAAGCATTTTGCTGTTATATTGGAACAAATTTCGAGATGTGTAGTGAAGCCCGCTAACCATCTACCAGAAGTATCACGTAACAGTCCACCGACACCTGCAATACCTGGATTACCACGTGATGCCCCATCCGTGTTAAGCTTGACCACATCAACTGCAGGGGGCAGCCATCGAATCTACTTGCTATGCCGTGAGACCTTGGATGTATGGGCCCTTGTATGAAAAATCTCACGACTAGTCAAGATAATATTTTGAACAATATCAACCCTTAAATCATCAAGCTCGTTAATTTGAAAGACCACTCTATAATAATTAGGCATATTCTCCAAGCTACAGTTGCCAACAAAATCACCTCCCGTGTTTCTTATGTCTTCACATTTAAGATACCCCTAAGCTAGGTTTGAACATCACCAAGAAAGAAGGTGACATCATGTGTGGGTAAAATAATTTATTCCCACACTTTCCTCGCCACTGAACAATCCCACAAAGCATCTAACGCATCTTACTCCCCGGAACCACAAACACTAAACTTAGCCTCATGAGCCAAACCCCAAGCAAAATGCAAAGCTTTTGTAACCAAACAACCTCTCCATGCAAGCCAAAAGAAATAGATCCATATGTATTTTAGGGATCAGTCCGCCTACCTACCCGTTGTAATTGGTCAAAATAGCATTTAAGTGAATCGTAACGTTTATAAAACGTTCAAATTAGATTTTCTTGAACAAAAAATCTAATAAAATTAAGTCTTCATCAATTAAATATCATGTGATTTTTTTCCTAATGTGAATTTAAAAAAAAAACTGTATAAAAGGGAGACCCACTTGCATATATTGCTTTGTTGAATAAGGGTGAAGGCATTTCGGAACA
>JAOQMM010000008.1:23794578-23813202 GCA_027563515.1 Erythroxylum platyclados | reverse complement strand
TAAAATCTCATCATGATACTTACCAACAGAAAATGCAACCATCACTTTTTTGGTGAATTTCACCTCACCACAATTATTAAGCCATTGCAATTTATATGGTCTAGGATGTTTAAAAGTAGGGCGGCGCGACCGGCTTCGATTCCACCGATAAAGGTCCTTTACTCACTTTCAGCTTCAGTCAACTGTCGCCTTTTTTTTTCTCTCTGATTTATTTCTATACACATATACACGTACATATATATAATACTGTCTTATGCTTGCGCTTTCTTGCTTTTGCTGCTTAGCTGTTTCTTGCTTTTTTGTCTTCGTAATTTTCTTTGTGATATTTCGTTTTGATTTTGTTTTCTTCTCTCTGGCTTTTGTAGATTTTTTTTTTGTTACTGGTTATTTTCTTCAATTCCAGCAACTTCTGTTACCATTAAATATCTAACTGTTTGTTGTTCCAGGTATCTTTGTGGTCTATAGGAGAGGCTTTTTCTGAATGAAATTTGTTATCGAATTTTATTTGGTCCTGTCTAGGTTATCTTTTATTGTTTGTTGGTGGTTGTGTTATATGTTAGAGTACACTTTCTGTTCATAAGGTGCTTGTGTTGTGTTTTAGAAGAAAGCCAAATATTAACGAGTGTGTTAATGCAGATTCCAAGCCATCTATGTTTTTGAACTCAGCTCCTTCAGCAATTCCTGTTTCATATGGATCATACATGGGTGGCACTAGCAAAAAGATAGATATTCCGAATGGCCGGGTTGGTGTTATAATTGGTAAAGGTGGGGAGACTATCAAATATCTTCAGCTTCAGTCTGGTGCAAAGATTCAGGTCACAAGAGATATGGATGCAGATCCTAACTCACCAACTAGGATGGTAGAGCTTATGGGCACTCCTGAGCAAATTGCAAAGGCAGAGCAGTTGATAAATGAGGTTCTTGCAGAGGTAGGAAGAAGTTGCTTGGAAGTTCAATTTATAAACTTTATATCTTCTTTGGAAGTTCAATTAATACATAACATCAGCGCTGTTGTATTTATCAAACAACAAATTTGATATGCTTCATTTACATGGAAGCAGCTCCATTGCATAAGGATGTTGATATTTGCTATATTCTTTGACTTGGTTCTAGTTTCATTGTGTTAATGAAGTACTTTTACTGAAGTAAAACTGCATATTTACGAGTTGCCATTAATGTCAAATTTTTTCTCCAGGCTGATGCAGGGGGTTCTGGAACTGTTTCACGAAGGTTTACAGGACAAGGTGGTTCTGACCATTTCGTGATCAAAATCCCCAACAACAAGGTATGTACATTGTTCATTTGGTAGAAACTCGGCGTATTTACTAGTTCACGACATTTCCTTATTGGCACCATTCCAGGTTGGTCTAGTGATTGGTAAAGGAGGTGAAACCATTAAGAACATGCAAGCTAGGACTGGAGCTCGTATTCAGGTTGGTTTCTGACTCAAGTGTCGTCTTCGCTTCATTACCGACCCTTTTTGTTATGCTTTTGCTTGGTGGTGATCTAAACATATTGGAATTTGCATGCTGTACTGTGTAGGTTTATAACTAACAATTCTATATGTACTATGCATTAATAATGATTTTCCTATTTTACCTTTACATTGGGTTATCTTTACTCACTTCTGAAATTTGCAGGTTATACCGTTGCATTTGCCCCCAGGTGATACATCTGCTGAGAGATCAGTTCACATAGATGGGACAAATGATCAGATTGAAGCTGCAAAAGAGTTGGTTAATGAAGTCATTAGTGAGGTACATTTGAACTTATGTTTATTTGCAGACTTGGACTGATAGAACTTGCAAATTGGTTGTGTTCCTTGATGTGTTTAGATATTAATTAGTGATTTTTGAGGTTTATTGTTGCTGATTGGCAAAACAAGAATGCCTTTGCATTTCAACTACCAGGATACAACTGTTTCATTTTTGCCAATATTTTTATTTTTTGGAATTATATGGTCATATTTGTTGTTGTTGATCTATTCTAGTAAATCTTTCTTGCATTGATATATTGTCCTGATTTTGTGATTTGCTGGTTGATTCCTCATTTTACATTAAGAATATCATCTGAATAAGCAACTTGTGCGGTAAGATCTGTTTCGGATCATAAATACTTTAGACTTGTTTCCTGTATTTTCATTGCATTCTAGGTCAGCTTCTACTAAGGCATGTGTTAGCTTTTTGTTTTGCATGTTTTCTAGTGATTTTTGTTCTATCTACTTATGTTCATATTTGAATCTCTTTGTTTAACTAGCTCTTTTACTTTTGGTTATTGATGTAGAATGTATTTTATCCTCCTCTATTTACCTTTAGAAATTGATTTTATGGATCCACAATTGTTCCTCTTAATTTTCACTCAAGGGTTATTCCCTAATACTATAATTGTGACAAGTACTATCTGGATCTTTACCTCTAGAACTGTTGTTCAATATTAATATTAGATTGTGGTAACTTCTACGAATCATAAAGTTGCAGATATAGCTTTCCTTTTGATCTTATGGCATTTACAGCATAGCTGTTTGAGAATTTTTCCTGTGCTATGCTGTGCTGAGATGTGGGAGAAAAGCAGAGGCTATGTGTCTAAGTTGCCGACTTTATTGGATGTTGCTGAACTAGTTTGGTATTCTGCTAGTAGATAGTTTTGAATTAGGAGATGATTGGTACTATATGTTACCTAGTCTTTTCATATGGACTTTTGATTGACCTGAGCTTATACATGTAGTGTAAATAACTATTGTCTTTTATTTGTAAACAACATCATGCCTTACATAGATTAGTTATATAACTTATCATTTTATGGCGGAAGATGAATGCACTTGTAGGGGGGCTGCAGAGTGAATTATGGAAGTTCAAGGTATCAAGCTTTAATTGAGAGCATTTGTTACCATTATCAAGTTGACATTACTATCTGAGTTTGATATATAGCTGGAGACAATTTTCATTTTATCATTAGGATGATGATAATAGAACATTGCAAGCTCTATCTCTACCCAATTGTATGGTGGTTTTAGGTTGTACTCCCAAGTGAAGAGATATTGGATTCTAGCTTCTACTACCATCATGTGATTATTGATTGTCTCATATCGCTGATGTTTCTATTGGGAATTATTGTAGGGTTAGTGTTTTTGGACTTATAACATGGGTTCCAATAGGGTTGGTATCCCCCTCAGCATTGCCTGGTATGGATCTAAAACCTATTTTGATATCTAATGACTGATTTTGGGAGCGGAAGTTGCAAATTAACATAGAATGGGAAGTGTTTTAGCTCTGATTACTTTTATGGGATGACGTCCTTGGTGTTGGTACAATTTTTCAACAAGGTTTCTTCTATTGTACTTGTTAATTGCTTTTCCTAATGCTAATAATATGCTGTCACCTTATTTTAGTTGAAATATTGACACTACTGTTATGCATTGAACTATTCCCCCTCGTGTTCTTTATATGGAGCTTGTATTGAACTCTGTGGCTTACTTATTTGAGGATTTCAATCTCAGTTCCTATGCCAGTGGTGGTTGTCAGAATATCAGTTATATTTAAGATGTTGAGCTTAGAGCCCCTTAATCTTGTTTTGATTCTTGTTTCTTTTGAGTAAACTTTTTGGCCTGCTATTACATAGTAATGTTGCAGGGATCTTCTCCTTTTTTCTGCTTCTCTTTTTCCTTTCTGTTCCTTCATGGTTGCTCATAATAGTGATGGGATTGCAAATTTATGTTAATACTCGTCATTCAGGATTTCTCAAGTTAGTTGTTTCCTTATATTAGATATTATACCCCGTTAGTTGACTTATTGTATTTCACATTCTACCAAGCTATTTTATGTTATGCTAGTTCCGTAATTATTATGGGAACATGTAAGTTAGTTATTTAATGGGCATGTTATACATTGGGGTTTTTGGAGGTATAAATCTGCAATAATGCTGAGTATTGATTTGATACCTCTGTTAGCTACAATTCATGAAGTGGATGCTAGTGAATTTGTACAATGTACATGTCACATGAATGCACACCCCACTGCCATAAGAACCAACATCAAGATTTTTGGCAATGGTGCCTGTTAATACTTTTTTACTTTTATGGTAAAGCTGGTATAGTATCTTCTTGTTTTTGTACCCATTCACTTCTAGTAGGGAGAGGATGGGCTTCTGCTGGAGTAATTCAATTTTTTCATCAACCAAGTACGGTATGTTGGCATTCATACACCCTTTGATACAATGTGGATTTGATTGATCCCTACATCAGACTTATCTTTTCTACTGGTGCTGTCTTATTCCAGATTTTATTGTGTGCTTCTTGTTTTATCAGTACCCATACTTTTATCTGTATCCTGTGTTTTACCAAATTCTGGAAATGATGGGATCTTAAAATTATCCTTGATTATTTGGACCGTCAAATTCGTGCAGAATCGTCCAAGGAATCAATCAATGGCTGGAGGATATCCCCAGCAAGGGTATCAAACACGGCCACCTACAAACTGGGGTCCTCCTGGAGCTCCCCCCATGCAACAACCTGGTTATGGGTACATGCAGCCTGGAGGATATCCTGGTCCATCCCCACAGTATGGTATGTCTCAACCACCTTATGGAGGCTATCCTTCACAGGCAACATCTGGTGGATACCCTTCCAACTGGGATCAGTCTACTGGCTCGGTTGGTCAGCAGACAAGTCAGGGTTATGACTACTATAATCAGCCACCTTCGTCACAGCAACAACCAACTACTGGTGGTTCTGCAGCTCCTGATAATTCTGGCTACAATTATGTCCAGCCACCAGCTTCTAGCTATAACCAACAGGGGCAAGGCTATGCCCATGATGGCTATGGTGGATATCCTCAGTCAGGTTATGGTCAGCCACCACCATATGATCAGCAGCAAAGCTATAGTTCAGCATCCAACTACAGCAGTGTGACCAACCCAAGTCAAGAAGGACATGCTTCCTCCTATGGTGCTCAAGGAGACACAACCCAGACACCAGCTCAGCCCTCAACAATGGGTCAGCAGGGTTATAATGTCGGTCAACAACCTGGTACAAATCCGGCAAGTTATCCACCTCAGGGATCTCAGCCAGGTTATGGCGTGCCCCCAGCTTCCCAAACTGGCTATGGGAGCCAACCACCAGTTCAGCCTAGTTATGGATCCGGCTATGGACCTCCTCAAGGGCAGAAACCTCTTGCTAACCCTGCAGTTTATGGGCAGACCCAGCAGTCACCTAGCAATGCTGGAGGATATGGCCAGCCTGCTCCTGTTCAGCCTGGGTATCCACACTCTCAACCACCTCCTTCTGGATATAGTCAACCAGATTCAGTCCCCCCGCGTGCTCCTGCTGGTTATGGTGTAACAGCATCTCAATCTGGGTATGGTCAACCTTATGGTCCGCCTCCAGTTGGTCAACCAGGTTATGGACAGGGACCACCCGCTTACAACACTTCTTACGGCAGTGGTTACTCGCAGCCTGCTGCTTACCCTGCAGATGGAAATGCTACCAATAGTGCCCGTGGAACTTATGATGCACCTCCATCATCACAGTCTGCTCAACAGAGTGGAGTTGCAAAGGCATCGCCACAGAATTAAGGATATGTGTGCTATTTGGCTTTGGCCGAGTAACATTGTGGCACCTTAGTTCGTTGTTTTATCTACCCATTGCCATGGGGTCTGTGTTTCTCTATTTTTGCTTTATTTCAGTTTTAGCTGTTCTGTGTTTCTCTATTTTTGCTTTATTTCAGTTTTAGCTGTTCAGGTTTTGTACTCTTTAGGTTTTATTTGACCTTTATCAGATTAAAACTAGTGTTTTCTCTTCTTGTGGCCACTATCTTGAGGTTAATGGACTATGGTACTTGTGATTGGAGATTGTTTGAGTTTTCAGAGTAGTGTCATTGGTGGCTAGAAATCAATGGTTTGATGAGAGATTAATCATTTCCCTAGCAGTTAACAGTAACATTATTCGGAAGTAAGTAGATTAAAATGATAACTATGTTTTATAAGAAGTGGACTTATGAGTCACTGCCAGCAGAAAGGATAGGGGTTTGCTCAAGTGTCCGTCTGTTTCTTGTTGAATTTTTCTTGATTGATTTATGTTTCGGATCTGATTGGGAAAAGGTAAAAAGTATGAAGTATTAAGACTCATAAGAGACTCTTATTATTTCTTGTTTTCACATACGTAAAACTACAAACCTAGCCCGACTCAAAGCTGAAATATGATTGAAAATGAAGTAATGTTGTGTAAGATCAAGCTACACGCTCAAGAATTGTTCATAGATCGGGTTGGGCAAAATCGATCTTCTCGATATATATAGACCAACTTGACATTATATGCTGGTTTTTTTATTTTTTGGTTAGTGTATAATTGTTTGTAGAGTTAAGGTGCAGTATTTTTACTTTCGTATCGATACAACTAGCAATGGTTAAATACTGGTACTAACTTCCTCAATGTCGTACTAAATTTAAGCACAAGATTTTACCAAAACATTTTGAGTTGTATCGATTGTACTACCTGTGCACTGAAATATTTTAAAACTATTATATTAAATTTGTAAATTAAGAAATTTTGAAGGATTAAATTGAAAGAATAATTTTAAAAATTAAAATATTTATTATTTGTAAATATTATTTTATATTAATTTAATAAATAAAATTATTGAGTCAAATTAACATTCTAATTTTTTTAGAAAAGTAATATTTCAAATATTACTCAATACTGTCCCAAGACCTTAGAGGAGGGGATAAATCAAAGACAATGTGCGTGACAAGATATGGATTGTACCGTTCTAGTGATGTCATTGTTTTCATTCTTTTGAAATTCTTAATATTTTTAAATAATTATTTTTATTTTTAAATATGTAGGTTCAATTTATTTTTAACCTATGAACTAATTTTAGTTTGATATTTATTTTTTATACTTTAATTTTATAATTAGATGAATAAAACCATTTGATTATTTAATATTAATAAAAATTAAAATAATATAATAACATTTATAATAAGAGATTAAATTTTAATTATATGATATTGAGAACATATTTTATAATTTTAAAAAATTATCTAAAACGATATTCGATATTGAACGATACCAATACTTAAGGATGGCAACGGGCCGTGAAGCCCATGACTTGTACGGGCTGGTAGTTGCCTGCCCGTGGCCTGACCCGTCGACTCTATTTTTAAATTTTTTTAACAAAGCGGCATTGTTTGGGGGCCACGGGCTAGCCTATGGCTTGGACGGGCCAATGAGTCTTGGCTCGTGTTTAGCCTGAGACTCGACCAATTTAGGCCAAACACAGATCGGGCCAGGCAAAAAATGCCATCCCTGCCAATACTATACTATACCAATACTAAAACCGGTAACAACTCCAATGCAATATTCATAATATTGTCGAGGTGTATCCTTACATGATATAGCTAAAGACAAAAGTTGAAAATTTTATTATCATAACACCCGTAACTAATCCACAAAGTAACTAAATTCATTTCTTTTTTTCCCTGGAAATTAGAGAATATTATAAAACATCATAAAAGCCAAGTATGTATAGTAATGATAGTGAGCTGGATCGAGCTTAAAGTCAAGTTTATATAGTAATGGCAGTGGACAGCAGGGCCCAACCTGAAATGAATTGATTGGGTATGGGCCTTTGAGCTTTGGGTAGTTTGAGTCTGATTAGGCCTTAAGGCTAAGGACTTGAGCCTGAGTTCGAGCTTTTTAATAATCAACTTTGGGTTAGACTTTTTTTTCTAAATTTAAAAATTAAATAATTTTAATAAAATAAAAAAGATTGTTTAAAAATTTTATAACATACTTTGTTATCCTAAAACTCATTTTCATAAAAAATTAGTCAATATGTTTCATTTTATATAAAAAGTATTTTGAATATCATTAATTTTTCTAACGATGTCTAATATTATAGTCCTTAGTTCAATTTTTAAATATAGTCTTCAATATTCTAATTTTTTTTTCAAATTATCTCATTTCTAATAAAGAATCCATATTTATTTCATTTTTAATAAATTAAATTGTTAAGACCAATGCCTTGCTTTCGACAAAAAAATTAAAATCTAATTTCTTAATTTTAAAAAAATTAATGTTAGTTTAAACTATTATCTATCTTTTATAGTAATCAGTATTCTAAGTCTAACAATATATATGGTACTTGATCCATTCAAAACTTGAAAGAAAAATATCAATTCATGGGTTTGCCTCTGCAATAAGTATTGCAATACTATTATGAAAATCATTTAATTATCAAGACAAAAGAGTATTGTAATATTATTATTATCCAAATGAAAAAAATATAAAAATTATAAAAAATTGTTAATTATAGTTGGGAAGTGGAGATTGAAGTTGATCTAATGGGTAGAGACATATGTATAGAGTTTTCTTTGTTAATCTGAATAAAAACACACAAATGAAAATTTATAACTTCATTTGTGAAAAAACCAAAGAAATCAAATGAAAAATAGTAAATAAAAAAGTTGAGTTAAAACAATAAAGGAAAGGGGCTAACTAATCGTTATAATCAAGATCGTTAATAATTTGCACTAGTTTATTTACATGTAGAAACATTATTATGTGAATTATACATGATTATACAAAAATTGTATTATTTAAATATTCAATATATGATAACTAAAAATTAAATGTATATTCGTCACCAAATATTTTTTCAAATAAATTTCTAATTGAAAGACTAGTTTTTGTACCTGCGCTTATACCTGTACCTGTACTTGTATTAATATAAAAAGACAATATAAGATAATATAATATATGATTGCTAAAATTATTAGGTAAACGAAATTAACATATTATAAAAAAATAAAGTTAACCTTGAATATTTTCTTTATCTAATTAAGTTGTGGCGCACAAAAAGTTTTTACAATATTAAAATGAAGTCGAGCATGAAGATGACGAACTATTTGACCGCCAGTACTAAAAGTAGATTATGAAGCAATAGTAGATATTATAATTGCTAAAAGGTCTTGTACAATTACTTGTATGATTAGACAAGCACTTCCATGTGTCTTCCACTAGAACAATATATCAAACTCTACATTTTCAACTTCAGGCACGATATTTGCCTCTAAATAATTGTACAACTCAATCTTACTATAAGAAATCTTAGTCTTTTTCTCTTTGATGAATTTTGCAAACAGAGGATTCACACTAGTCTTATAACTTAAAGCTGAGGTTGAATTTCAAACTAAAGTTGAACTATTGCGATCTTGATTTTTGTTTAATCTTAGTTGATAATCATTAAACAAATTATACTAGAATTGTTTAATGATATCAACATGCTCTTTAACATTATCACTATACAATATTTGATAATAAAAATAAACCCCCTCCATCTTATATCTTGAGTCCAACACAAAAATAATTGCCATAGTTTGTCTGACCATATACTAGATAGGATTGAGCTTCTCCATTATTTGGAATCAAATATTCAATCAGATAAAACTCTCTTGATGTTGCACATGTTGCTAAAATAATTATGCAAAATTAGGTATTTTATTCTTGAGAACAACTCAATAGCATTATAAAATATTTCTAACTTTTCACAAAGTGCTTTATCGAACTCTCATTGCTCTTTTACTAACAGACAAGTATATTGAGAATCTCTTTGTCTTAGCCTGCTGAACACCTCAATATACTTGGTTGCCGGCTCGAACATCTTGGATGTTAAATTCCATCTGGTAGGACAATCTAAAACCAACTTCTTCATGTATGGAATGCATAGTTATTGTGCAGTTTCTCAACATTTTTAACTCTTTTAGGTGTTGCACTTTAATACACTATGCTATTTTATATTGACTCTATTGCTTCCTTTATCACCTCCAACTCGTCCTTCATAATCAAATTCATGATATATTCAAAACAATGCATGTGGAATAACCTTACCAACCCATAAGCTACCAACCCATAACTTGTTTTACAACTTTTCGAACATCAATTCATTTGTGCTACAATTATCAAGAGTTATGGTAAACAACTTGGTGTTGATGTTCTAATCCATTAAACAATCCACCATCGCAGTTGATAACCTTTCACTTGTATGCGATGCTGGTACATAAATAAACCTACTATTTAAAAATATGAACAAATATCAATTATAACATAATCAATAAATAAATGATAACAATATTAAAGAATATCATTTACCTCGATAGTTGACTGCAGAGAGTTTAGTTGTTGTTATTGTAGTATGATGCATCATCATATAACCTTTCTTTTAGTTATTAGTTGTCCACATGTCTAATATGATGGTTACCCATTTGTGAATACTTGACAATGTCTTCAATATTTCTTTCTTTTGATTGTTGTAAATCTTGGAAATCTCTTTCTACATGGTATTTCGATTTAGGATCTTGAATCTTGGTTAGAGTAAGGTAAGCAACATCCTAAAGTTTTTCTATCGATACTGGAGAGTGGCTATTTATCACCAACAATCATCCTAGATATCAAAAATTTTAATTTATTACTTTCATAACTTGTGGTAGTTCTTTTATTCTCCCCTCTTATTAGGTTAGGGGTAAAAAATGTTTAACCTCTTAATACGATCTTCTTTCCGTTACACGACTCTATATGTCTATTTAAATGAGAGATTCCACCTTTAAAACTTCTAGTCAACATCTTATGACAATACTTACATTTAGCCTATTCTACTCCATCACTTGATATGTCTTGTTTAATTTCAAACTTCACTTCTCAATAAACCTTCTCTTTCAACCTTAATTGTTTGTTCACTTATTATTAGATTAGAACTCTCCACTGGTATATTGTCTAGTAATGGGTTAGAACTCTCTAGTGAATGAATATCCTTATCCATTTGAAACAATCAACATATATGAATATATAAGTTATTCGTGGCTATTAACATGTATACATTCACTTTATCATTTTAACAAACAGATACAGGAGTGTGGGATCAATGCAATCTCAATCTTAATTTATGCAATTTGGACCTTTTTTGCATTACCAAACTTATCTTAATGTCTTTTTCCTTATGTCATATCATCATGTCATCATATCATAAGGTTAATCCCATTATAACAATTCTTATATAATTGCATAAAGAAAACAAGTATTGCCACCAGCATAAATAGAGTACTTTTTTTTGAAAAATATAAATAGAGTACTTTAGTAAATAAAAATGTTACTAATATCAATCGTTTAACTTCCAACTATAACTATAGTTTAAGAGTGAATGTTGTAATATTTGACATAGATGTTCTTTGCATTAACATTTAGTTATAACTATAAAAGACAATGCAAACTAACTAAATCAACTTTATATACCAAACAATTCAACTTCAGATACCAAACTATGTTATCAAGGCTTTATATGTATAAACCTTATATATATATATATAGACCTTGATTATATTAACCATATAGTCAACAAGAATAGTACTATAGAATGTTTCCAAGCAGAAATTGTTAATTAACAGCCAGACATAAACCTAAGTTTATGGAGAAAATAACTACAAATGCCAAGAAAATGCAAGCAATAATCAAGAGAAAACAAGGATATACATGAGGAAACAATTATAATTAATTTGATCATTGAAGTTTAAATTATCAAGGCTTTTTGAACTCAAATTTGTATTGTATTGAAAAGGAAAGATTCCAAGTATTTGGTCCCCCTAAATACTCATTGTAGTTTTATTATGGAAAAATTCCTAAAAGAAAAACTTATGTAGTACTGATTCTGCAGCAAATAACCCCACATCGCACCTTATACTCTCTTTCACATTCACGGTCTCTTAAATTAAAGGATGAACCAACACAAAAAACCTCAAATTGTATATTACTTTTAACTGAAACCCAGTCCCTTTCTCTTAAAAAATATTAAATTTAGCTCTAACTATAAGATTAAATTAGTCAGTATAGAATAATAAATGTAAATGATCCACTTGGGCAACTACAAATTCGCAAACATGACTATTTACTCTTTATTCCTTTATCCTAAATTGTAATCTTTTATCCCTAACATTTCAACTCAATCAACAATTTTTGTTAATCAGATCCAATAAGAAGTTTAAGGATAAAAAGGCCACCAAAGATATCATCTTTAACTCACTTGGTCAAAGAGGAAGCATTTGATGTTAGAGCACACCAAAGTTGTGTCTAACTCACTACCTAAAAAGGGAGCTATAGAGCAAAGATCAAGGAGGCTGGTGGGTGGTGGCTGGATGCTGAAGTAGAGCAAGGAATCGAGGAGTGGCTGAAGGTTGGAGCTATGGAGTGCAAAAGGGAAAGAGGCATTATGGATTAATTGGAATTAATCTATAGTGTCTCTTCGTTGAATAACTTAAGGGAAGCATCTGAAACGACATCATTTTAGTTAAAAAGGTGACATCTTGTCGAGCCAAGTGCTCGAGTCTAGCCCAAAACCCAAATTTTTTAAAAATAAAGCCCGAATCAATTGACTTCGAGTTGAGCTAGGGTGGGGCTTACGTACCATTCTTAAGTACATATAAGATTCTCTTAGCCAAATCAGTAAACTACTAGCAAAATTAATGTTTTGAACTGAATTGTTAAGGGTTTTAAATGTTGATTACTTAACTGAAAATTTTAAAAGCTTGGCACTAGAATTATAGAAGGTTTGGCACTTTAGAATTGGTTATCACGCTCCTAAAAGTCTTTAAGTTTCTTTCCCACTAACTTACGTAAATTGTTTATCCAAATGTAATCTTAAAAGTTCAAAATCATCCTTACCAAGCTGATGAGGAGTAGCAGCCCATTGGACTATACTGCTCCATTCATTTTCATGATAGGTTTTATTTGAACCTAGCTATATATCTCTCTATAAGCAATTGGTATAGGAGCAATAAAAAAAGAGTTGATTAATAGTTTTTGGAGCAGGTAAACATAGTCTATAGTTGGGATTATGATGGGGTAAGGGAGACCCCTTTATCCTATTTAAGATGCCAGACTATTCCTCGCCGCTAGTCAAATTATAAATGAGATCTTTAGTGAGAGATACTCACACCAAACTAATATGTATTAGTATGCTTTTGAAGCTTAGAGCTTAAACAAATCTCGAAAGTTTTATTAATGAAGTTGCCAAAGGAATGTCTCAACTAGCTCACTTTATTTTCATGATTAGAGTTAGATTTGTAACCTGAAAAGCTTCCCAAGAATATCCCATTGCTTCGATCATTACAATACCAATTGCTCCCATTAATGATCCATTCTCTGGGAAAAGTAGTCTTAAGTTTGGATGATTAGGTAGTGGTACAGAGAACCCAATTCACTCTAATTTTTAAACTATAAACAAGTACCAACACCATTGCCAATTCTAACTGTCATAATTTCTTAGGTGTAATAAGATAGAAGAACCAATAAATATTATTGAGCACTAAAGTGATCAACTAAAGTCTACTAGCATATGTGAGACATTTGTTGTTCTAATGGCTAATTCTTCTCCTTACCATATCAAAAAGAGGCTGATAATCCATATAGGAGATTCTTTTGGAGGTAATTAGAACTCCTACATAAGTGAGAAAGGAGAAGATTTAATGCTCAAACCTAAAATGTTAGCAAGCTCCGGTAAAGAGAGAATATCATCGAATGACACCATTAATTAACTATTCTCTCATATGATATTCAAACCATATAAATTGTTAAAAGGATCAAGAGAATTAATAACGCAAGATATTGTGCTATGATTTGTACCGCAAAATAGAAAAAAGGTCATAAAAAATAATAGTTTGAAGATCTACAATTGTTCACTTTTCCTATTAAAACTAAAATTGTTCTTCAATCTTATATTGTGATTAATAAGTATCGAGAGTACCTCAATGCAAATAGTAAACGAGTAAGGAGAAAGAGTTAGCTTGCATAAACTCATTTCTCCAAGATGAGAAAAGAAAATTTTGTTTTATATAAAGGTTAAAATTACAATTCCACTCCTAACATATTCAAAAAAGATTTCAATAAATTGTTAAAATTTGACATTTATAGATTAATCTTTAAAATTAATATATGTTTCATAGAACAATATAATTAATGTACAATTAAGATAATGGTTTATTCATATAATATAAAAAATTAAGAAATCTATTATTAAGTTTTATATAAAAAGAGTTCTTAAGTAAATTAACTTATAAACTGTGAAACGAATGCTTATATAAAAACCTAAAAAATTAACTTCTATATATAACAAACCTTATGTATTGGAGAGAGTGGAGTGATCAAAAGAGTATACAAAATTTAACTTTCCTAGCTCCATATGTGACTTTAGAAATATAATCTTTACATATCTACCAATCTATTCATTTTATGAAAGGCCACTAGTGGCTACCTTGCATGAAGAAATCTTATGTGAATGTAAAGTTGGGTTTATAATCAAAACAAATAAATCATAAACAGTTATGCTAATTTCCAAGTTTTAAATTGTTTTGTGATGATAATTTCATCTTTACGTTTGATCTTATGTTGTCTTGCAACTCTGATCTTTAAGTTTGATGTTAAATTTATATTTATTTTCAATCTTGTATCGGTCTATGGAATCTATTTTTAATCTCCCAATTCTATATCGACCTACAATGTCAGCTACGACGCTTTGGCAGTACCCCCAGCCCGCTGGACAGCATATCCAGAATCCAGCTGGGCTTTAGACCTAATCCGTATATGTAGGGAGCTTTAATTCGTGCCCAGACCGTATGTAAAAAGGCCAGAAGCGGGCTCATTGTCATTTAGGAATATTGCTAATTAATACTCCAATGATCATAACTTTCTCATTGACAATAAATCACAAGAAGTAGACTTTCGCCACTGAAAAGAGATCCCGAAATACATAGCAGAGTATGCAAATTATCATGGGGCTCAAATTTCCATGCTTCTACAGAAAAGATTCAAACTTCCTTCACTCAAATAGCACTTAAACAGGGACAGGGAGAACAGTTGTATTTATTGCAACGTTCAGGTGCAGCTCAAGCAAGGAGAAATAGGTAAATATAATCACTTAGTCCACCAATGGAGGAAATCTTTGCGCCTGTTGATCTTTTTCTGCAGCTGGAGAAGTCCATAGAGCAAGGCCTCAGCAGTTGGAGGGCAACCTGGAACATAGATGTCAACTGGAACAATCCTGTCACAACCACGAACCACAGAGTATGAGTAGTGATAATATCCACCACCATTTGCACAGCTTCCCATAGAAATGACCCAACGAGGCTCTGGCATCTGGTCATAAACCCTGTAAACAACATTAGAAAAAAAACTTTGTTACTAAATGTAAAAACCCCTTGGGCTGTAGATACATACATACACAATCTTATAAGCATGACCAGAAGCGCCCAGAGACAACTAAATGAACATACTATCCACTTAAAACATAAGTACCCCAACATCATTCAAACCTTACATAAAAACTTCTTCATCAGAAGTTTGATGTCAAAGAAAAAAGGATACAAACCGTTTAGGTAATAGAGTAGATATAGACAAGATCATATACAAGAGTCAGGTTACACAACATTAAAGGGCCAGTAGAATGTATTTTGCTTGCTTACATCATTAAAGATGTAGAATGCCCAAACTAGCAATCGAAAGGCACACATTTCTCCAACATATCATCCTAATACTCTTAACAATCTTCCTCTGTCTTTAAAGGCCTATAATTGTTCCATACTTTCCAGATCCTCATCTTTGTCTTTTAACAAGTTAGGGCACTGACCATACACCGAAAAAATAAATTGAACTCGGGCAGGACCCGATCACTAAACAACAAATTGAGCAAGCTCAGGCAGTAGAATAGTGTCAATTGATAATAGAGTCCAAAATATAGTAGCTCGAATAAACTATAATAGCAATATCAGAAATGCAGCAGTACACAATATAGTATCCCCAACCTGGCTATTTGAGAGGCCAATACTCTCCCCAGCCTATGGCTCAATCCTAAAATGATTCTCCTTAGTTAATCTTTCATTTCTCCTAGTCTTATTATTTCCTATAACTGTTTCTATACCCTAGCCCCTAATATCCAACAACATGTCACTCTGCCACTGCTATAGAATCTTCCATCCGCTCCCACATAACCAACATTTCCCCAAGTTGATGTCCAAGTGATCCCCTGCGCTCACCCCTAGTCCTTCTATGATACAATTTTGTGACTGGATCAGCCCAATAGATCTTCCACTCTCAGGTGCTCTGTTACCTCTGTTCTCTCCGCAATTTCATCGCCAGTGCCTAATTCCACCCCATATCCACAACCCCATCTCTTATTGACCTCACAATTGAACTGAAGGAGGGCCCCAGAGTAGCTAAAGATAAGCCACCCCTCGAGTTTGGCTTGCTGTCCCTGCCAAGAGAACTTTATTATTTGTTAGCTCCCATTTCCCCCAACATTATCAACCAGTCAACGCCAAGAATGGTCCACAATCCCTAAGGAAAAAGGAAAATTTTCTTGAATAACCTCAACCTCAGACCCTTGCAACCGGTGCTTCAGTTCTGGTTTGAGATATGGCTAATTTTTCATTGCCACTAGTCTTATGCTTTACCATAACCAAATCTATATCCTACCCACTCATATCCAGACATGTTTCACCCTGCCATAGCTATAGAAGCTTCCATATGCTCTCATATAACCAACATGTCCCCAAGTTGGTCCATGTGATCACCTGCACTCACCCCTATTCCTTCTACGGTACACCTTTGTGACAGGAGGTCTAACAAACTAATACAACATCCAAAGATAACCTCGTTGGATAATATCATAAGAAACGAAACAGATGAATGTGCTATAGCAGTCTCCTTAGCTAAGAAGAAAATTAGCACATGATTCTAATTAAAAACTGGAGAAAATACCCAAGTTTTGCTTCAGTAAACTTTTATAAAATTGAAATTCAAATCTGAATCCCAAAGCCTATTTTGTCAAAGTCTCAATCCAGGAAACACGACTGGCACAAGTGGTGGACCGCACTAAGGTGAACCTAACCCAGGCACAATATACAAATCTAATGAAATTGTGGCATGAACTCACGTCTTCATAAAGCCACATTGAAGATGGACCTCAACCAGTTCTACTTCAATATCAAGCAACCAAAAATTAGAACTACAAAAGCTCCATGTAGACCCCTCTACACAACACACACATGTCCTTGTGCATTTGTAAAATCATCGATACATAACCAAACTTCTAATGTAGCTCCCGCAATCAAAAACCAAAGGATGTAATGAAAATGAATGCCCAGCGGAGCCCTAAATGCAAAGAGAAACATCTACAAGGTCGAAGTGGAAAGAGCAACTAAGTGAACATGCTAAGGGACTAATTAATGAGGACAAACAAAAACTTAGAAATTCGAATTTAATCTCGCATCCAGAGAAAGCAGACTATAGGGAAATAACTATTAATAGAACCTAGCTCATTTTCTGCCTTTAGTTGAAAAGAACTTTTGCACACAGAGACCACATTACCAAGTTAATAGGTTGATAAGTACCGCAGAAAAATGTGCCAACGGCTCAAATGAAGATGTAGCCAGACAGAAGTAGCGCTAAAATCCTAATCTTATCTAAAACTAGTTGAATTGCATAAATATCCACAAATTAAAATATCCAAATACCAGAGCGTATAATAAACAAATTAACGAACAATCTCAAAGAGAACAGAATTCGTCTCCAAAATAAAGAGAATTTATGACAGATCCATATTGAACAGAATACATCACGACCCTGGAAGAAGCACATGAAATAAATAAACAAAGAAACATTGGAAAACCTAGAGCTATTAATTCCAAAAAACTTACCTCCGGAGAGCAGGAGCCATCTTATTGGTAAGAGTACCAGCGACAATCATACAATCGGACTGACGAGGGCTAGGCCTGAATATGATGCCGAAGCGATCCAGATCGTAGCGGGCGGCGCCAGTGTGCATCATCTCAACGGCACAGCAAGCAAGGCCAAAAGTCATGGGCCAGATGGAGCCGCGGCGGGCCCAGTTCATGAGATCGTCGACCTTCGAAATCACGTACTCCGCCGCCTTGGAGATGCCGGGCGGGGAGGACGTTGAAGGAGGAAGTGGGCGCCCATATGGAGTGGGTGCGGCTACCTCGGGGGCCAGGGAAGGGACGCTAGTGTGGAGGGAAAGGGCGGTGGTGGCGCTGCGGTGGAGAAGAGGGAGGCGTGAGGCGGTGCTCCGGGTGATCAGACCCATCATTTCTTCGTTACCGCTGATGGTCTTGGTAGCTTCTATTTAATTTAATGTGAGGAAAATAATGGATTTTTGGCATCTGAGTCGGTGTCGCGTTATGGACTGCAGGATACGCCAAGCCGAGAATGAGCCCAGCTCAATAGACAATACTTATGTATATATGACCAAAGAAAAGAGCTTTGTGTAATTGTAACTCAAAAAGTTTTTTTTGTTGTTATTTAAAAATAAACAAATAAGCCTTTCTCTTCCTCTTTTTGTATGCAGCTTTCCACGTAGAAGCTTTGGACAAAACAACGATCATAATAATAACAACAGAAAAAATTGTGCTAAATGAAGGATCTAGGGATCTAGTGTACGTTAATCTTATTCTAAGTAGAGAAATTATTTTCAAATGGCTCATAAAAAATAAATTTAAAAAATAAAAAGAAAAAACGCATTAATAAACACGAAGACTGAATTCAACAAAAAATTATAAAAACGAGTAGAACTA
>JAOQMM010000008.1:23779329-23794478 GCA_027563515.1 Erythroxylum platyclados | reverse complement strand
GCAAAGCCAAAGAGGAAGGGAAGGAAAGGCAATAGAAGATCTACTTTGTCAATTTTGAGGTTTGGGACTTCATTTAGTTGATTTCTATATTCGTGTATGTTTTAATGGATATAAAGATTCATTTGGATGTGGAATGGTTGTTGGGATGATGCTTTGGTGTTATTTGGTGTTATCTTGCATGAACTTGGTTGTATATGACAAGAGAGTATCATATAGTGAAATTCTGTCTAGGGTTTGTTTGAGTTAGTCAAATTGTTTGAGTCATAACTCAGCCTACAGACCTCCAAATTGTGTTATTTTAGTTTCATATGAAACTTAATACATATAAAAAACATATCTAGAAGGGACTATGAATTAATTCTAGCTTTGTGACCTTGTAAATTGAGATCGAAAATAGTGACCTGATGCTGCCCCTATTTTGGGGCAGATAGTGATATTTGGCTTATATCTTATGAGTTACAAGTCCAAATGGCCTGATTATTAGTTTTATAGAAACTAGAGACACATAGGGACAAATTTCTAGAAGACCTTGAAACCCAGTTCTGACGTTTGCTATATGAATATTAAAGAACAAATAGTGGTATAAATGGAGAGAGTGCCTGTCATGACTATGACATTGTTTTCGTTTCCTATTTTTACCGAATCTTATCCCAACCTTTTGAATGTGTGTGAAACTTTTCAAATACCTAGAAATAAATGAAATAGGACTTACCATGTGTGAATTGAGTAATTGAACATTGGAATTTAAGATTGAGCATGGTGCATTCCAAAGAAAACTTACATGTACATAAATGATCCGTTTGTGTATTTATTGCTCATATATGTATAGTATAATTATAGATGTGTGATTTTGATACATTTCTAATGGTGGTAACTTATGACTCGCACGTATGAACACAGATACAAATTTTATGACTTGAAATGTATATGAAATGATTTGCTAATATATGAATTATGAAATTTGCAAATGGATAAAGGAAATGTTATAGTGCTTGCTCTATTGTCTTGGTTGTGGATAGATAGGCATGTCTATAGGGTTACAGTGCTGCTGCTACAGTTTGACACTACCAGTTTCCACAGTTCGATACCTTTAGGTATCTACAGTTTGATGCCTTCAGGTATCCATAGTTTGATATCTTCGGGTATCCACAACACCCGTTATCTACACTCATAGAAAATGTACAGGCTTAACACAAAAAGGAAATCTAATATTCATAAATAAGAAACACAACATGACAATATGAATAATTAGTATGTATGAGCATTTGTATTGATTTTAATGATCTGCAATTGTATTGATAATTTGTATCATTGATCATTGAATATCAATGCTTGACTTTTGAAGGTGAATGTATGATGTATGAACAACATATTGAAGTATGTTTGCATTATTTATTTGATTAAGTATGTCATCACTATTTATATTTGTACGATGTTTATGAATGTATGTGCTTGGCGAATGACTACTGTGAGTGGTCATCCAAACTAAGTGTTTCCTTACTAAGCTTTCAATCTTAGCACGGGTGTTAATCCGTGTAGGTACAAGTCATAGGAGTGAGGTACAGGGAACATCTGTAGGGACCAAGGCCAACAACTAGGAGTAAAAGTATCTTTAGAATGTGTTTTGGTTTTAAATGATTGCACATGTAATCAAGGAAGAGAATTGTATGTTTTCTTTTGGATTACCATGTAAATGTAAAAATGTTTTACTACTGTTAAATGAAAATGATAAGTATTGGGGAGTTTTGTAATGTGTAGATGCATAACATTGAATCGAAACGTATATCGTGAATCTATGTATAGGAAATTGGTTGCCTTATGTATGGATGGTTTCCGTATAGGAGTGTTAAACACCCATATTTTTTCATTCATATCTCTTTCCTTTTGCTTCTAAGTAATATTTGTTGGTTAGTGGTTTATTAGTAATACTAGAACCTATTAAAGTTGCATAAGCAATTCCACTAACTCTAGATATAAAAGAATGCCCTTCATATATCATTATAGAATTAGATCCAAAAGTTGAACTCTCATTATTGATGCTCATTAGTTATGTAGAGATATAATGGTTATTAAACATTTGAACCATAAAAACCTAAACTAAAGAATTTGTTTAGAGTTTCTTTTCTTGTAAAAGCACAAAATGAATTATGTAAATAACGTAATCTAGAATGAAAACTAGATGCCATCCTTCTCATGAAAGATACTCTATAGTTATCATATAGTTAATTAACCATTTGATGGCCTGATCTTTCATTGAGTAATTCAATTAACAATCTCCTTAACTTGTTATCATTTGATCCATATGACATCCATGAACTTAAATCTATTATAGATGTTTTAACTTAAAATTCTCTCTTTTGCCACTCAATATTAATGTGTAATTGTTGAATTTAGGATTCCATTCAGTCATTCGTTATTTGCCTATTATTTCCAAGCTAGCACCACTTAATTGCATCGAAATGTGAAGCAATCTAACCTAAATAAAGAATTGTCTTCATGTTTTCACCAATCTAATTTTAACATAGATTTGAAAATAAGATAAAAAATTTGATGTTGAAGGAAAAAGAAGTATAAGGTAATAAATTTTCAAAGCATCATTATTTAGCATTTACATACTAGAAATACTCTGTTGCATTATTATTACCTTTTTCCACTTTCCTCATATATTGACCAAGGCTTTTCAGAAAATGATCAATCCCCTTACATTATCTGGACATTTTCCTCCCTTGCCTTCTTTCCTCCACCTTCCAACTCTTATTCCCCTCATAATACTTGCAGCCTCTCTACCTTTACAATTCCTCAATCTTCAATGAAGATTACTACCTATATCCAGTGTCCTCACAGTTCTACAATTTGGTGGGCTCTACCTTTGCATCAAGTGGTTTTTGGACCAAAGAGACTACACCTGCCTCTTTAAGCTTTAATATTAACTAGAGACAACTAGTAAGGAACCTTTAACCTCTTCTCTAAACTACTGTTCCCTAATAGAGCTAGATGTATATTCTCCTTTATTAGAAACTTAAAAGGAGGGTGCCAATGCTTGGTCCTCAATGGTTATCGATTTCTTTTTAGGAAAGCGACTAGATTTTATCAAACTATGGGCTATAAAAAATTCTAAAAGCAAGGGACTTTTGAATATTCTCCTCAATGAGGACAATATTTTTTTCTTTAAGTTCTCCTCTAAAGATCAAGCTAAAAAAGTACTAGAGGTAGGTCTTTGGTACTATAATAGCTACCCTCTATTCCTTTAGCTCTGGAAACTTGGAATTAGACTTAAAGAATTCATATATAAGCAAATCCCTTTAAGGGTTAATTTACACAAAATCCCATTAGAATACTTATCCACAAAAGGATTGACTCCAGTGGTAAGCTATATTAGAAAGCCTATCTGTATGGATGAAGCTACTGCTACTACGAAAAGAGTGGGATATACAAGGATTTGTATTAATATTTATTTAAGATAGGATCTCCCCAAAGTTGTTCCTTTACTAAGGTTAGGAGAAGATGATAACTTAATTAAGGATTTAATTAGATTTTCTTATCAATAGAGACCCTCAATAAGTTATCAATGAAAATTACAAAAACCCATTAGTAAATTTTTTATGAAAGAGGACTATGTAGAATTAATAGGCTAAATAACCAGAGAAATCATACAAAAGCTCTCAAGACAATAATCTCTAAGTTGGACATGGGAACTCAGGATCATACCATCCAAAATATTCCTAGTAACTCCCTAGAGATCCACATTAAAGCTCTTAAGGATTCACTTAAGGATCAAAATCCCCTAGTTAAGCCAAATTTGAAATCTCAGCTAGAGCAACTCCCCATTTTGGTAAGTTCCTCTCAAGGCCTTTGTAATTTTAAACAAAATGAACTTGATAATTTTAAGGAGACGACTATTGTGACAAATAGTTCATCTCCTGTTCCTAATCTAGATTTTAAGAAAACTTAAGAAAAAGCTAACTCTATTATTATTTTCATAACTCCTAGGAGAATCCTAATGTGGGAGAAGATGGAGCAATTATGAAAAGTGAACCCAAGTTAGCACTTTAGGGTTTCAAAATACTAAAAATAAGGAGATGCAAACCTAAGGTCAGGAACCTTCCCTCCCACTATTTTTTATGTTTATACTTGCACGAAATATCAATGGCCTTAATAGCCTTAAAAAATAACTAATGATTTTTTATTATGTTACTTTAATAAAGCTAATAATATTTGGCTTTTTAGAGACAAAGTTGAAAGTTGTTAAGTGTGTAAGCCTATGGGGTTTAAGAAGAACTAGAATCTTATTATAGGTTTTGATGTTCGCCATTATAGGAGAATAGTTTTAGCTTATGATCTTGCCAAGATTGGTATTCTAAGTCATACTTTTATAAGTTAATGTATACACCTACAAGTTGAACTTATAGGATATGGGAAAGGTTAGATACCTTTTATATATGCTTCTGCCTTTGCTTTTCAGAAAACAACCGTTTATAATGATCTTAAAAATTCTCAAAGATCAATAAAATAAACATGGATAATTTTAGGGGACTTTAATAGCATCATTTTAGCCTTAGAAGCTGAAGGTGTAAGATGCTCTAGTAAATCTTAGATTGAATTGAGATATGGTCTCTCCAATATTGAAGTAACAAACCTCAAATTTAAGGGATATTTCTTCATATGTAATAACAAGTATGAAGGTGATTGGCTTATGAGAAAGAAGTTAGATAGAGCTCTAGTAAATTATGAATGGCCACTGAAGTTCTAAAATTTAGAGATTTTTTCCAATAATTTCCTATAATCCAACCACTCACCTATGAAAATATATGATTTGGCTTCGACACAAAGAATAATGTCCTCATTTAAATTATTCAACTTCCTATCCAATGATGAGGGATTCCAAGAAATAGTTGGTATAGGCATGAGTAGGAATAACCTAAGGTTTGAGTCCTTCAAATTCTATAAGAAAATTATAGGGTTGAAGGAGGAGATTGATAAATTTAGGCTGAGGGTGCATCCTTACATTGATTTTGTGCTTGATAAAGCTAGGGAGCATCTTTTATAGAAATAAAAAGAACTCAATGACTCCCAAACTTGAAACACTAAGTACTTCCATAGATCTCTGCTTTTAAGGAGAAATAAAAATAGATTTTCTTCTTTATTGAATGAAGAGGGTTATCTAATTACTGATTAGAATGAGATTTTATCTTATGCTAGAAACTACTTTCAAAACATAATTGTCTCCTCTATTAAAATCTTCTTCAGATTCCTATCTACACTATTTTATACCAAAATTTCTACCCAGGAAGAATTATGAACTCTTTACTAGACATTTCTTAATGAAGTTGAGAAGATTATTTTTAGCCTTAATCCTAATAAACCCCTAGGACCAAATGGATTTAATGCTTTTCTTTATCAGAAGGCTTAGGATATTTTAAAAATACAAGTTACTAAGACAGTCCTGGAATTCTTCACTATTCCTGAAATGTTGAAATTTCCCAACAAAACTCATATTTGTTTGGTTCTAAAGATCTTAAATCCTTCTTATTTAAAAGATTTGAACCAATAACTTATTGTAACACCTTTTACAAGATAATTTTTAAACTTATAGTTTATAAGATTAAGCTAATTTTGCCATCTTTTATTAATCCATCATAAGAAACAATCATTGAGGGAAGAAATATTAATGAGAATATTCTTTTTGTTCAAGAGTTAATTAAATCTATCATATATAAAGATCTATTAGGAATTGTATAATAAATATTAATCTAGATAAGGTATTTAACTTATTGAATTAGGACTTTATTCTCAACTATTTAGAAGCTTTTATATTCCCATCCTTGTTCATCTCATGAATTAGTTACTCTATAACTACTACTTCTTATAGTATTGTTTTCAATGAAGAAGCTTCAAAGTTAGTTAAAGGTGTAAGGGGAATTAAGCAAGGTGACCCCCTATCGCCTTCTTTGTTTACCATATGCATTAAGGTCCTTTCTAGGCTTACTGAACAATATAAGGTTGGATAATGGTTTTAAGTTTCATAGGAAATGTGAGCAATTATAGATATTCAAGCTTTCCTTTATTGATGATTTCTTACTATTTTATGCTACAAACTTAAGATCAGTTTCTTGTTTTATCAATTCTCCAGATTCCTTATTTAGGATATATAGATTGAGCATAAAGAAATGAATTATTCGATGGTTTCAACTATGCAACTCAAACTTCTCTGGATCTTGCTAACATGTTAAGTTTGTCCATCAAATCTCCCTTATTTACTTATTTAGGGGTTCCCATTACCTCGAAAAGAATCTCTTATATGGACTATTAGCCTTTATTTGACATGGTAAAAGGTAGAATAGGCAATTAGAACAATAAATATCTTATATATGCTGGCATATTACAATTGATCAAATTAGTGCTTAATAACTTCCACATTTTTTGGTCCTCTCATCTCATTCCTCCAAAGAAGTTATGTAAGAACATTGAGAACTTTTCATAAACTTTCTCTACACAGGTGATGAAAATTTGAAACCTTATATGAAAGTTAGTTAGAAGAGAATTTGTTTGCCAAAACAAGAAGAAGGTTTGGACATTCACTCAATACTTATGGTTAATAAGGTTACGCAAGCCAAAAGGATGTGAGAATCCTCAATGATAAGGATTCCTTGTGGGTTAAATGGATTCATGAGCACTACTTCAAAGATAGGAATTTTTAGACACTTAAGCTAGGAATGATACTTCACGTGTGATACATAACACGAGTCTTAGTTATGCACCCAAGATCAACCGTGAAGTTGTATGAACGGAGAAAGCGTAGAAAATTACCTGATTTGCTATCTATTTCTATTGAACGAGCTTTTAGACACTGAACTCTTCGAACTTTCTTAACGATCTTTATAAAAGTTGCTTCCCATATGTCATTAATGTCTTTCTTCGTCTTTCTTAATGCGTGAACCTCTAAATGAGTCAGAGAATCCAAACGTTTATGAACTTATTTAACCAGACAACAGAAGACCTTAGCAACTATATATAGTAACCTTATTAGACCTCCCATCATAGGCCCAATACATATCCGACCCACACTAATTAGGGCCCATTTTCTTCACTAAACTTAAGCCCATTGAACCAAATCCTTATTAGGCTTCTTTATTATCTTTAACTAGATCAAATTCGATTTTCTTAACTGTAAGATTATTAAAAACGTAATTAATTACTGTCCAAATTAAGAAAATCACTAACAATGATAAGGATCCCGTGTAGGTTAAATGGATTCACAGGCACTACTTCAAAGATAGGAATTTCTAGACGTTTAAGCTAGGAATGATACTTATTGGAGTATTGAACAAATTTTAGAGATCAGGGACTACTTGTTATCCTTAAGAAAAATCAGTATAGGAAAATAGGTATGATACCTAGTTATAGTTGACAATTAGAGTGCACTAGGCCCACTATATCTTCTCCCTAATTTTCAAAGGTTGATATTGAAATTTTTAGATAATGCAAAAGAAACTCACTCATTAACTGTAGCAATTAGTTCTACAACAATAAAAGTTATGATACTTCTCTATATGGTTTCCAGCTTATTAGCCTAACTTTAACCAACAAGATAAGGCCATATGGTTAGGTCACTCCTTAGGAAAATTAACTAGCATAATTTGCACGGAACTATTTAGGATATAAGCTCTAAGATCTAACTAGCACATGCTAGTTTGGTGAAGGCACTTCTTGTTAAAAGTCTCATTCGTTCTTTTTCTAGCTATAAGAAAAAGCCTTAGGACAATAGATAGGATAAAGGGCTCTCCATTCCCCCTTCCTAATCCTAAATATAGGTGTTGTTTAGTTGTTTCTAAAACTATAAACCATCTATTCTTTGTTTGCTCTTACTCCAATAGCTTATCAAGGGATATTTAACAAAGGTGTAATCATGTCTATCAAGAAGTAGAGAGCAGTATAGTTCAGTCGGCTTTAGTTCCTAATAAGCTTGGAATGGAAATTTTCAAGTTGTTCAATGAATCTTTTGGATGCACAATTTACTCAATTTAGTAAGAAAGCAACTAAAGTATCTTTGGGAATCAATAAATGGAATAGCACTCAATTGCTCAAAAGAATATTAATAGGATTAGGGAGCTGGCTTTGATAAAAAGTACAAGGCTCATATTCTTTCTCCGAATGTCACACAGATGGAATATCTAACGAATCTACAACTTCCCTGAAGACAAGGACTTGCTAGTGATTCATGTTCCATTTCTCAATAAATTAATAGTTATCATAATTTTAAGAGATAAATTGTTGTCCTTAAGCCTTGATTTAGGAGGTCTCATTGATTGTATATATTAAATAAATAACTTGAGCTTAGCTTTTAAGATTAACAAGATGGGGAACTACCTATGTAACTAAGGCTCCTATCTTATTTTTTAAAAAATTTAATTTCCAAAAAATAAAAGAATTTACTTTCAGAAAAGCTCATAATGAATGGTTTCCTCTAAAAGGAAAAGACTATAAGGAGAGATAACGAACTTTTCAAAAGATTAATATGAACTTACTATAGGAAGGGATCAAACTACTATACATATAAAGATGTTACCGCAATACCAAAGAATATGACTTTCATTAAAAATATCCTTTAATTTAGGATAGAGACATTCTATGATTTAATTGTCTTGTCAGATTTGATTAAGAAGAACGAACAAAGATTATTTCATCATCAAAATATTAAAGTTGTTTCTTTATCTTCGACAAGTATGAACTTTAGTCTTGAAAGCATAATGTTGGTTATTTCATCAATTTAGAGAAAAGAAGAGAAAGAAAAGGAGTGAAAATATGAGAAAAATTCTATATGGGGTTAAGGACAATGAAAAATTGCTCAAATTTTCAAAATCAAATATTGAAAGAACAAAAATATTAAAAATGGAAACCTAAGCAAAAGTTAGAGCACAACTTGTTAGGTGTAAAATTCGATGAGCTATGACCTTGACAAAATAAAGGTGTGAACAAAATTCACGTAGGCTTTAAATTTTTTTTAAAAAGCCCCTTAATAGAGATTCTAGTAAAAAAAAGACTTATAGATCGATAGGTTGAATATTGGTAAACAACAATCTAAACATAAAAATTTGGAAACCTACGAGGAAGTTATTCCTAACTGATGGGTAACACGAAATCCTGGGGACAAAACTTTAGAACTTGCTAAGGCCCCTAGAAGCCCAACATTTCTACCAAAATTTGATAACCTACGAGGAAGTTATTCCTAACTAGTGGGCAACATGAAATCCTGGGGACAGACACTTTAGAAACTGCTAAGGCTGCTTCTAGCTTACCTGAGGAAATCTTGGATACTAAAGAGACTATGATTGCCAGCTGTGCCACTGAAAATCAGTCAAATTCAAAAGTAGAAGATGATTCACCAAATTGTGAAACTAAGGAGTTGGGAAAAGCAATCCCAAATAAAGATAAGCTTTTTAGCTTTAGCAAGGTGGTAGGTACCTCCCAACCTATCAACTCAAAAACAACTTCTGTTCAATTGGATGCCATCTGCTGTAGAGGGCCTGAAGTTGATGTGAACTCTAAACAAATAGTCCCTAAGGCTGAAGGTAAGATACAAATTACTCACTTGGTTGAAAAAGATGATACATATATATTAATAGTCAACTACTATAGAGGTTCTGAAGTAGAGGAAAACTCTAAATTTATACTTGAAAAACCCAACAGTGCAAACAATATTAAAGGTCTAATGCAAACTGCTCAGAAAGGAGACAATGATGGCTTCCAAATACCAATAGCTAACTTGCAGAGGAAATACTCGAGGAAGAAAGTGAAGAACATACTTAAAGGGGACAACCCCTTTCATGACAACCCTCATATGGAACATTAGAGGGTTAAATGAACCTCTAAAAAAGTCTATGGTGAAGGATTTAGTTAAAGGCAAATAACCTCACTTAGTAGGATTACTTGAAACTAAAGTGAAAGAACCCGTTCAATCCAAGGACTTACACTTTTTGGGAGTTTAATGGAAATTTTTTTCTAACCATCTATCCCATTATAATGGTATAGTTATTTGCTTTTATAATTCTGATATCATTGCAGTGAGAAAAGAGGAGGAAAGTGATCAGTACTTACATATGTAATGTCATCTCATTGATCAAACCTTAGCTTTTGGTATCACACTCATTTATGCCTCAAATTTTGGATTTCAAAGAAGTAGACTTTGGGCAGATCTGATAAGGTTACAATCAACCATTCAATAAGCGTGGCTAGTTGGTGGGGACTTCAACTATGCTTTAAACTCAAGGGAAATAGAAGGAAGGAAACAATTCTCACTTGGTGACATAAAGGACCTATCTCAGTTCTTTAGCATGGTAGACTTACTAGACCTTTCTTCAACTGGAAGATTATTCACTTGGTCAAATAATCAGATAAGGGATATGTTTACTAGGAAAAAACTTGATCAAACCTTGGTAAATCCTGTGTGGGCAGCTCAATTTCCTCATTCATCTGTCCATTTTGGTGAAAATCTTAACTCTAACCATTCCTCCATGCACATTCAAGGAATTGCTCAACTCAGAAGGTATGGTGCTCCCTTTCGATTCTATAATGAACTATCTCAAATGGAAGGTTTCTTAAGCATTATTGCAAGTTATTGGAACCAAGAAATAAAAGGATTCAAAACTTACCAACTGCTGCAGAAGCTGAGAAACGTAAAATTTGCTCTTAAACTTTTCTCTAGAGAGCAATCAAAAAATCTTTCTGATCTCAAATGTAGACTTCAAATTGCTCAAGCTAACTGTTATACTGCTCCTACTGATACTAGTTTGAGAACAGTTGAGTTGAATGCTCTTTAGGCATACCAACAAGCTCTTAACCTTCACAATTCTATACTAAAGCAAAAAGCACGGGTGAACTGGATTAGAGAGGCATACCAATTTAAGATTTTTTTTTCATGCAACTCTACCCTCTAGAAGAGACTGAAATCACATAGTACAGTTGCATGACAGTAATGGTAACGTATACTCTGCTCATGAAGTTCTTTTGGTATTAGCGACTAACTTCTTTACAGATGTGATGGGAAATGATACTTTTGAGCCTCCATCTTGCAATATGAGGAAGCTACTAGAGAGTTTACTCACATCTGATATAAAGGAACATTTAACAGCTCCATTTACAGATTTGGAAGTTAAAAATGTGCTATTTAGCTTGCATCCTTCTAAAGTTTCAAGCCCCGATGGGTTTTCAGCTGGGGTTTTTCAACATACTTGGTCAGTCACAGGTCCCTTATTCATATAAGCTATTTAGGAATACTTCTCATCCATTAAAATGCTGCAAGAGGTTAATCATACATACCTCTATCTTGTGCCAAAAAAGACAATTCCTTCAACTATGTCTGATTTTCGACCAATTGCTTGTTGTAATACTCTTTATAAAGTGATTGCAAAGCTACTTGCGGGAAGATTAAAAAGAGTACTAAAGGATGTTGTTAACATCTCTCAAGGATCTTTCATTTTGGAAAGGAATATAGGCGATAACATTCTTTTTATACAGGAGCTCATTCGAGATTATTCAAATAATAAGAGAATCAATAGCTATTTGATCAAAATTGATTTTTTAAGGCATTCGATACACTCAATTGGAGGTTCATTCAAATATGCCTAGAAGCTATGGATTTCCCAAACACTTTTGTGCAGTGGATCATGAAGTGAATCTCATCAGCCTCTCTTAGTGTTTTAATCAATGACCTACCTTCTAAACAATTTCGGAATAACAAAGGGATCAGGTAGGGGGACCATCTATCCCCTTACCTCTTCACCATTGCGATGGAAGGGTTGTCTAGATTATTTAACAATATCCTTACTTCTAATGGATGCTTCAAATTTCATTATCAATGTGAGGCTAACCGAATCACACACTTACTATTTGTAGATGACCTTATTTTTTTTTTGCGGAGCTAAACAATATTCTATCAACTTAGATGTAACGCTTGGGACTATTTTCAAAATGGACTGGCCTAAGGATAAACTTTGAGAAGAGCAGCCTTTTCTTATCTTCAGAGGTGAGAAATTTAGAGGCTATTAGCAAAATAACTGGTACAAGATTACACCCTCCTTCCTTCAAATATCTTAGGGTACCTATCACTTCCTCTAAACCTAAATACTCATATTGCATTTCTCTACTAAAAAGATCAAAGGTAAGGTGAATGTATCTATCATATGCCGCCAGGGTTACCTTAATTGTATCAGTTCTCAACAGCCTGCATCTGCATTGGTCTGCTCACATTAGTTTGCCTAAGAAGGTAACTAAGGAGATAGATAGGATATTAAAACCATTTTTATGGTCAAGTTCTACTGAAAATGCCAAGAAAGCAAAGGTTAAGTGGAGCGAGATCACCAAACCGAAGAAGCAAGGAGGATTGGGCATAATTTCAATCTCTACTATGGAGAAAGTTCTACTGAGTAAGAGGATTTGGCACCTGTTTACTGATCGGGATGCTTTATGGATAAAATAGGTGCATGACATACACCTATGCCATGATAACTTCTGACAGCTTATTCCTTTTCATCAGCGTTCTTGGATATTCAAACAATTATTGAATATTCAAAGCCTTATCTATCCTTTCATCAAGCACTATGTAGGGAATGGGGAAAAAACTTCATTTTGGTATGATAACTGGTTCATTGTGAATCCGCTTATTCAGAGAACTGAGCTTTTACACCTGCAAAATAGGTTGCCTACCTCTACTAAAGTTTCGACCATCATTTCTAATGCAATGGCATAGTAGTTTTCGAGGTTTTTCTACTTTGCAATAGCTGCCACCTAACCTCAGAGATTATGACAAAGATGATCTCATAATCTGGACACCTCAACTGTAGGGCTTTTTACCAATGCCTCCTGTCGTGCCATCGTAACGAGCCACTTAACTGACGTAGCTTGGTCCAAGCTTCTATGGGAAAATCCTATAACCCTGAAAGCTTCTATAATAACATGGCTTGTGATTAAAAACAGGTTAAAGACAAAAAACCGATGGCATGGAGCACAAGATACAATCGCTCAATTATGTAAGGAGCTTCCAAAAGATCAAAATCATTTATTCTTTTCTTGCTGCTACTCTAAAGTAGTCTGGGGCAGATTACAATACATTTTGAATTTAATGAATCCTACATATGAATGGGAGCCAACGCTTAATCGAATCTTCTTTTTGTCCAGCTCTAGGCAACAAACGCAATGCTTATCAAAGTTGCATTTGTGACCACCGTTTAGTCTCTTTGGAAAGAATAGAACAACCGATTATATAAGGGTGTTGGAGAAGATAAATACCAAGTTACAGATAAAATCATTAACTAGATCAGAGCTGTTATCATCGCTAAGAGATTGGAGCATCACCTCACTTCTGATATCAAATTTACATGGCATCTTTAATAGATTTTTCAATTAAGGATCTACTCATGTTTCCTATTTTGTTATCCTTTGATGAGTTGTTTTAACAATTAGCTCATTGTCTAACTATCTATTATCATTGTAATGGTGTGATAGACTCTACTATGGTTAATATAATTTCATTCAATTTCCAAAAAAAAATCTAAGCAAAAATTATAATCTTTTTAATAAAAAAAAGAAGAAAATCTAGCTAGGTCAAAAATCTATAAAAATAAGTTTGCAGGTCCTCAAGCAACCAATCACAATGGTTATCACATAGTTAAGTTTCAATTTTATGAAGAGTATACAATCTAATTGAAAAAACTAAAGGTGATCACACTAACTAGCAATTTAACCTTGAAGTGGCTACACAATCTTGTAACTTTTAACTAAAGTTAAATAGTACCTTTGCATAAAATAAATATAATATACGTAAACAATATAAATTAATAAGCAATTATCAAACTATATTGAACAATATATAATTTATTTATTCATTTTATGTTAGCTTGAAGATCATGTTTAGAATTTCATTAAAACCTTTTTAACGTGACAGCATGAATACCTCCAATTATTTAATTAGGTCACAAATTTAAATGACTACTAACATAATTCATAACATTTGACCTATTAACTTAGACCAAAATCAGTAGAATGAATTTTGTTAAGTTGCAACTTTATTGATTTTATTTTTTTAATTTTGTATTAATTTGTGATTAAATTGATTATAAAATATTTATTAAGTTATAAGATAGACTCACATTATGTTAAATTTATATACGGAAATATTATTTAATTAAAGAATTATTCTCAGAATTATTAAATCAAATCTGAATCAAACTACTTATTAGTAACCATATCAATCAACCTAATGTAATTGAATTATAAAGCAATGTACAACACATCTAATGAATCAACTTATCATATTCTAATACATCTTTCTGAACAGTTTCTTGATATTACGTCCTTTATTTCTTGGAAAGAGTCAGATATTACGTTTTTTTATATCAGCAAAATAATAGAATAATTTTTCGCTTCTGAAATCTTAAATGTGACCTTTTATCCTTCAATCAATCTTAAGTACTAATTTCTCATCATCTATATCAAGGATAATAAATTCAACCAGAAATTGATTTCATCAATTTTTACAGAACATCTTTAATAATGCTCCTAACATATTGAATTAATCTTACCAGCTAATGTCCTATCTGTAAACAATCTAATAATAATAAATGCAGATGGTGTAGATTAATGAAACATAATCCGAAATGTTTGTACATATAAAATTTAATTTAATTCACTTACAATTCAGATTTATAGTAAGATATTGATGGTGAATGATAAAAATCTACCAAGCACAAAACCCCCCCTTCCCCTGCCCACATCATTATAGGCATTATCTACAATCATCCATTTCGTCCAAATTAACAAAATGTCTGTAGTATCTACGCTTCTCAATCAACTTGTCCTTGATCAACTTTAGTTGACATTGAATCTTGAATTACTGAGGTTAATCTCGCCCCTGAGACTGTTTCCAGTTCCACTCTGTTGAGCCTTCCTTCTGTTCATTTCAGCATACATTTCCTCTATCATCGGTTTCCATAGCCGAACACGAGCGTTGATGAACCAATTAGATACCTGGATAGTGGGAGAAGATAATCATGAGCTAGAACAAATATGCACAGAAACAGTCAAAAAAGGCTAGCTCTTATTTTGGCAGACTATACCTAATTCATCCAATTTTATATATGAAAGTTCAACATTCA
>JAOQMM010000008.1:23719542-23732634 GCA_027563515.1 Erythroxylum platyclados | reverse complement strand
AAGAAAATGATTGGACTAGGCTAATGAGAGTTAGGTAGCCCAATAGATCACTCAACCAATTTTATCGGGTTTTGTACGGAAAGGGATCCTGTGTGAGGTCCAGTAGTTTATTAGAGCACTTCCCATCTAATTTAAGTTGTGGGTAATTAGTTAATTGACAGATTGCGGATTCCATAATTTGATTAGGGATAATCAAGTAGGATTGAGATTATAATTCGAGAGAGAGTAATTTTTCCTAGGAAATTCTAGAACCGACTCCTAGGGTCATTGATTTAGGGTTGAGATTATAACTCGAGAGAGAGTAATTTCCCTTAGGACAATTAGATCCGACGCTTATAACGCATAATTGATTAAATTAGCATTAATGAAAAGTGAAATCCCTTTCTCTCCAATTGATCAATTCTCTTATTAGTTCCCGAATTGTGATTGTGATTACTCAATTTCCCATTTATTGTTAATTGTTCAATTAAATTTCTGAATTCAATTTCTATTTTTAATTCATGTTGTAATTCTTAGTTTGTTTAGTTAATTTCAATTTTAATTGTTAATTTAGCTTTTGTTGTTTTCTCTTATTTTCGTAAACCTTAGACAATTAGGATTAGACTAAGCTCCTTCTTATGGACCGACCCCTCATTTACTACTATGCAGACCATGCGCTTGTAGTTATTGATGGCTTATAAATTTAAAGCTCAATTGGATACGATCATACAGCTACGAGTGAGGTAGTACTGAAGAGACACGATCGTGTATGTGACCGTGTATGGTGTAAAAAACCTATTTAAGAGTTTGTTGATTTGCATATCAATTTTGGTTTTAATTCTGAAACTTTGTGAGACAACTTGTTGTGAAGTGAGATATCAAACTTTGTAAATCTTTATTTGAGTTTAGTAGATTTGTTTGTCAGTTTGATCTATAGCTTTTTCCTTTACGTTGTAGAAGCTCGACATTTGCTTCTTTATTAAGTATTTATTTTTATACTGATATTTTTTTATTAAACTTGAAGAATGTGTTGTTGTTATTTTTTGGTTGATCTTTTAGAAAATTGTGTTTTTTTTAGCCCAACAAAAGAGAGCAATAAGAAAAGCTTGTACTCTTAACAAATATTCCAGATCTAGTTAAAGATGTCTTAATAGGAAAAACGCATCCTTTAATGGTCTTCCTCAATAAATCCTTAATGTCAAATTCTAAAGAACCCGTTTCCTGTTTTTCGATGATAGAGGTTAGTGTGGTTTTCGAATTATCTTCTGAAAACAAATTTCATGCTTTGATTCACTATAAAGTATAAATTATGCACAAAAGACCAATATTATACGTTTACGATTCTCCACAACTTGCTTCCTATTCAATTCAGGAATATAATCGCTTGATTATTTATTTTCTAAATGCCCTGGCTCCTCTGGAGGAATATATGTAACTCCTGCAGTGTCTCATAGAATGATCAACCGTGGAACGCGATCATAGACTGGACTGCTTCTACAAATCACTGCTGTAAAGGAAAATAAGCTAAGAGCAGCTTAGCCCTTTTCAGAAGTGCGATTCATTTTCAAACTGCTTCAACATAAATCGTACATCTTTTGACTTTTGCGACAGTATAGATTAACAGAGTAGACCCGAGGGAGAGATCCGGTCAAAATAAACTTGCCTTCTTAGATTGGACAATGGAGTGAGTATGATTATCCCTGTCCGTACTCACGCACCCGACGGGCTCTGATTGAATACGACGTCGGCGTGCAATCACAGGACCCACATTTCCTATGGTCCAGTATATAATATAATAATATATACTGCCAAAAACCATTAATTTACTCATGGAAAAACATTTTAAATGAATTTCTCTGGAGATTAAATGTAAAAACTAAAAACACATTTTTATTAAAAAAAAAAAAGAAGATAGAAAGAAAAAGTCTATTGAATATTGATACTTCAAAGTCACCGCCCCTCACCAACCGCCACCTTCCTTGGAATGCGAAGTCTATAATCCAAAACGCGTTCACACCGCCTCCCTCGCACATGTTCCATCCATTTGAGTTATTTGGCATATAGAATGGTTTGGCATGGCATTATTAGTTTAGTTAAGATTACCGGCTTCGAAGGGATGATGTAAAGGTCATCTACCCACTACTCCCAATAATTTTTTTTTTTTTGGGTTATCTTAAAATCAGTCGACACTATTATCATATTTGATTCTCTAAAACAAAAAAAGTAAGAAAAGCATGTGTTTTTCTTTTCTTCCTCTTCCTTTTTTTTTTTTGTTGGGGGTATGTGAACTTGAGTTGTACACGCTCCAATTCTACCCATATTTGTCAAATTTGTTTTCACACGACACAATCTTGAATCGCCAGCAAAAGTCGGCCGAACAACGTATGACTTTGCTACTCATTGCTTCTAAATACCCTTTCTCCGCTTCAACATTTCAACATATTTATTTGCTATCTCGATATCAAATGCATGAATCGAACAACACCGTTTCTCTCCAAACCCAACACCCATTCTTTTTTCTTCTGTGATGAAATGAACGAGCCGTCCAGAGCCACAAGCACCAAGAAGAAACGTCAAAGACAGGACAATAAGCAGACAGCCCACTGCAACAATGATGATACCAACAGTCACCACAACGATACCAACAAGACGAAATCTTTGAAGGGTATAATCACCTCGCTAATGCTGATAGACGAACAGGAAAAGTGCGATCAAGAAGAGGAAAACAAGGCCAGCGGGGAAGACAAGCTCTTAATTGAAGACAACCACAAGAAAATGGCCAAAACCATGGTCGACTACTACTCCAATCTTCAGGATTACTATACTGAGATTCAAGGAACCGACCGAATGAAGCATAAACGTTCTCGGGCAGTTGCTGGTGCGGCCGCTTTGACTGCTGCCACAAATGGGTTGGCCTCAGATGGAGCTGGCGAGACGAAACAAGGGCAAGGGCAAGGGCAACAGAGGAGGATTTGGGTCAAAGACCGTGACAGAGCTTGGTGGGATGATTGCAACAGACCTGATTTTCCTGAGATTGAGTTTAAGAAAGCGTTCAGGATGAGCAAGTCCACGTTTGACATGATTTGTGATGAGCTTAAATCTGTTATAGCTAAGGAAGATACCACCTTGCGTAACGCAATTCCCGTTAGGCAAAGAGTTGCTGTATGTATTTGGAGATTGGCTACTGGCGAGCCACTTAGGCTTGTCTCAAAGCGCTTTGGTTTAGGTATTTCTACTTGTCACAAGTTAGTTCTTGAAGTTTGTTCTGCTATTAGGAATGTTTTAATGCCTAAGTATTTGCAATGGCCTGATGAGGACGGTTTAAGGAAGATAAAGAATGAATTTGAGTCAATTTCGGATATACCCGGTGTTGTTGGGTCTATGTATACTACTCATGTACCTATTATAGCTCCAAAGATTAGTGTTGCAGCTTATTTTAATAAGAGACATACTGAAAGGAATCAGAAAACGTCTTACTCGATTACCCTTCAAGGAGTTGTTGATCCAAAAGGGGTATTTACTGATGTGTGTATTGGTTGGCCTGGTTCAATGCCTGATGATCAGGTGTTGGACAAGTCTGCTTTGTTTCAAAGGGCTAATGGAGGTCTTCTTAAGGATGTCTGGATTGTTGGGAGCTCAGGGTACCCTTTGATGGATTGGATACTGGTGCCTTACACACAGCAGAATTTGACTTGGACGCAGCATGCTTTTAATGAGAAGATTGGGGAGATTCAAAAAATTGTTAAGGATGCTTTTGCTAGGTTGAAAGGGAGGTGGATGTGCCTGCAGAAGAGGACGGAGGTAAAACTGCAAGACTTGCCTATTGTTCTTGGGGCTTGTTGTGTTTTGCATAATATTTGTGAAATTAGTTGTGAGGAGATGGATCCGGAGCTGAAGATTGAGCTTCTTGATGATGAGATGGTACCTGAAGTTGCTTTCAGATCAGCAAGCTCAGTGAAGGCTAGAGATTCAATTGCTCATAATCTTTTGCACCACCGCCAAGCAGGCACTGGTTTTCTGTAGTTGAAATTGTTGCTTTTTATCCTTGATACCTAAATTCTTTTGACTACGGCTTTTCTGTAATGTATTATTGTAGTATAACACCATTGTTACACATCGTAATTTGTTGAAGGGGCTATTGGAAAGGTCCATCTGCTCTTTCCACAAATGGATGATAGTAGCCTTTACAGGTTTAAGTTACACAAACAGATTACATTGACAACATGTAGTACTAAGCTTAATTTAAGAATAAAGAGTTGATACAATTAAACATAATTATTGTTTCTTAGTATCTTTCTATGTGTGGTTATAGGCCTCTATGGAAATTACAATAAAAACAATCTACTTCTTGACTTGTTTGCATGTTAGATATAAAAGTATCCTTTTCTTTTGCTCGATAGTTGTTTCCATGTCTGGATCTAGATGAACCTGTCTCTTTTGGTCAGTAAGAAAATTGTTTATCTTGAAATATTTGCTGAAATCAATTGTTTCACTCTGATGTTCTTGAAGTTCACTTTTTATATTGATGGTTACACTAGAGGATGCCAACTATGAGATTGATTCTTCTTGAATGTTTCATTTGAGCCCAGTGAGTTCATTGCTGTTTCATTCTTGAACTTTTTGCCTATAGCATTCTTATTAGGGAGCTGGACCATTGAGCAGAATTCATAAGATGAGCAGAGTTGTGGAGTCTCAATATGTTGAATGTTTGATGGTTAGTAACATGTCTGTTTACTAATTATGGAATATCTGTATGCTTTATTTTTTGAGTATTAGCTTAGTGAAGTCTGTGATCTGGTTATCCTTCCTATCTTTTGTCTGTTATTGATTTGTTTGATTATGAACTTCCAATAGTAATTCTGAGGTGAAAAAACTGAGTTACTATTGCTATGATTCTCCGGTCATGGTCTTCTGTTATGTATCTTATTGTGATAATTTATGTGAAGAAGACGATTAAAAAGAAATTATTTACAGATATGAGATATTTGATGGTTGAGTATTTGTCTACACCATGATTACTCCATTCATAGCACTTTGCAAAAGCCAGTGATGCTACATAATTTCTCCAAATTACATTATATGCGTTGCTCTTGTACACAGCACATCTATTTGTTTAGAAATTACTTATGTCGTCATTGTCATGTAGCAGATGCTGATATGCTCCTGAAATTTCTGTGAAAAGCTAGTTCATGAAAACTTGAGGATTCATGATTTCTGAGAGGCTTCATTAGGATCGATATAGCTGAACAATAAGCTGATATTCTTGTGCTGATCACTGTCGATGATTAGATAAGGCAAATTTTAACTTAAAAGAATTGTTGAATTAAGAAAGGTCATCCCTTTTATTTTGATGCTTTGAAGACTATTTTGAGTCAACGAAAGATGACGCATCATTTGGAAGGCAAATATCCTTCATTTTATACTTCAATGTCCTCTCCTTGCATAATGCAATACTGTAATGCATCTTACTGAACAATTTCTTAAAATATTTCAGAGAGTTCATCATATATTACATAAATAAAATTACAAGAATCATCAAAACAAATGGAATGTTTTATTGCGTATGAGATTTTGATGATGACCTCTTCTCCTTCAATATTAAATATCAATTTTCCTTCATAAGCATCTGTAATAGCTTTAATATTGTAAGAAAAGGTCTATATAGGATCAAAGGTACTTTAATGTCATTCTCCACATCAAGGATAACTAATTCAACTAAAAACATATCTTAAACAAAACATCTTCAATAGTGCTCAACTACTCATGTCAAATGAATAATACAATTTTTTGGAGTTGAAGAGAAATATCTAAATACATGTCTTTTTTTCGAAAAAAAAGACTAGATTGTGTAATAATGAAAGTAAAAAAGAATACTTACCTAAAATATATGATCCTTTATTGAGTGGGTCCCAATGTGGAAGTTTTAATCGTTCTATCAACTAACTTATCCTAGTTGATTTAGGTTCTCTAGTCCTAATTTTTTAGTATAGAATAAGACATTAAATTATACTAGCTATTAAATTAGCTAATGTCCTATTTATAGTTATATAACTAATAACACAAAGAATAGTGAAAATCTTTAGAACTTTCATTTTATGTGGCAAGTTGTTTTGTAAAACAGTGGACCACTTCTCTTTCAACTTAAACTTTCATAAATCCTCCAACTTCTTCTTATTTCTTAGAATTTCTTTTAGAAACTTGAAATACTGGGACATCTATAAAAGAGTGCCAACAAATGGAATGTTAATATGCAAATATTTGAACAATTTAAAAAATTTACCATAATTTTTTATCAATTTTTTCTTTCTTAAGTCTATTCAGATATGGAATTGTAGGTCTGTATTCTTTAACATCCTTCTTCTCCCTACTATCTTTCTTTCTTTTTTTCCTTTTTAGTAGCCTTCTTTATTTTAACTTTTCCATTCTTATAATATGCCAACTCTTTTTTACTTTTCAAAGTTATTGTCTTCATATACTCCTTAGGATTAAGATCTATGTTACTTAGTAATAACCCTTATAGTCTCTCAACTACCAATTTGTCTAGCTTACCAATTTGGTTTTCAAGATTATGAATCAAAGCTTCCATATTTAGGAGAAAAACTTTTTGACTTTGAATTTAAGCCTTAAATGTGGATATAAAATTTTCTATTATCTCCTCTAAATTGAATTTCTTTTTATGCTACTACTAATAATATCATAATGGATGTGAACTTTAGGTTGCGTGATTACTCCAAAACATATTAAGATGATTTCTCTACCCTTGATTTTAAGTAAAGTTGTACTCTACCCTTGATTTTAAGTAAAGTTGTACTGGTTATTCTAAGGTTGTTAGAAAAGTTTCAAGTACTCAATTTGCTTAGTTGGATTAGCAAATGGATTGCCAACTTGACAATCTTGGCTACTATATGCTCCCCCTTACAAATCACAATGTAATGTTTATGTTGATTTCACTACTACGCTTAAGCTCTTAATTTTCTTTGTTAGCAGTTTTACTTGAACTAACAATGTAGTGACCATATTCACATTGTGAATTTTTTCTCGTCTGCTAGCCATTTTTTTACTTGATTGCAATTGATAATTATTCACGAACATTTTTTCAATTAGTGTTTTTAGTTGCTTTTAGAGATTTTTTTATTCAATGTTTCCCCAAAATATATATTTATCTTCTGCTTTCTTGCATAGTTCAAACCATTATAAAATGTCTAGACTTAACATGTGAAAAACCGTGAAATGTGGACCTTTTAAGTAGATACTTGTATCTCTCATATGTCTTATAAAGTGTTTCATTATCATGTTGTAAATAGGCAAAGATAACAATACAAAGCTTATCAATCTTGGTTGGTGGAAAATAATTTACCATTTTTTTATTAATTATCATAAGTAATGACTCCCTCAATGAAAATAGGAACAATTGCAATTGAATGATGTCTTCAGTTGTTCCATTAATCTTGAAGTGTAATATATCTCTAAGAAATAAGCTATATATGTATTAAAATCTTCATCTGATAAACTATAACAAATTATTTTAGAATATGAATAATGTTTGGCTTTATTTTAAAAATTTATGCTATAATTATTGATCTAGCTATACTGGATTGCATCCTTATAAGTGATAACTGCATATAATCTAATACTATTTTGTGCTCTTCCTCTATAGTTACAAGTTAATAAAGAAATGACAAGTACTAGATTAACAATTTTTTACCCTCCTTAATATTAATTGATCCTTAATGGAAGCACCAAAAATTTGTTATGATCCACCCTAATACTATCAAATTTAGGTAAGAGCACTTATCATTTGTAGTAATATTATAGTGAGTAGAGTATCGTTGCTATAAAGATCCATTAATTACTAACTCTTTTATTATTATCTATTTAAAAATAAAATTAGAAAATTCTCATTTAATCCTAAAATTATCCTAATGTTGATTAGTATTCTTCTCAAACAAAGCAAAGTAATTTTCATTGAAAAATATCAAATATAATAAAACATCTAGGAAAGAACACTTATAACACCATCTTTGTATTAGTGATTTAGTTACTTCAAAAGATTTTATAATTTGGACCCATGAAATTTCTGGATTTGATGAATTGCACTCTTTTGAGTTACAACCACATGTTCTCAAATTAATTAACTGATATCTTCATCTAACCTCCAAGAATGCATTAATTTCTATGACATTCTATAATAGATTTGACTCCATTATCATAAAATTTATATAAGCCTATATGTAGTAGACCATACAACTCATGATATCGATGCCTTAGTCAATTCCCAAACATGTTTTCTCAAATTAATGCATTTAACTTCAAGTATGATTTAATTGCTAGATATTACTAAATCAACATTAAGTGTAATAAAGACATTTATCAAGCATAAAACTTTGCCTTAATTAATTGAAATCAATTCATATGAAAGAGATTCTAGGGTTCCTCTTGTCTAGATATAAACAAATTAGTTACTCGTCATCTTTGAATCAATTAACAGAAATAGAAAAATTATAAAAAGTATAAGAAAAATTAATTTTTTTTTATGAAATTCTCAATCTTTCATGTTCCCTGCTTAGTTAGGATGCAACATGGAATTATTAATCACAAAATTAGCCCTAACTCTATAGGCTTATATGTCAAAATCTTTTTTAATCTTAGCTTAGATCATGTTAAGTAGTGTTTGGTGTAAAGATCCAATAAGCTTCCCAAAACGGCTTTTAACCTGTTGTTTAAAGCTTGATTCGCATATATGTCTAAAGTTAGCCCATTTAAAGTCTTTGAAGCTTGTTCCTTGTTGCTTTTGCAATTGGTACATTAGGTATATGTAGTAGTTCCTTTTATTGGTTAGTTGTACTTAGATCAATAAATGACATAATAATAAGTAAGTAAGTCAAGACTATAATAAGAACTATAGTAAAGGAAAATATTAAAAATGATATGTAGGGTTCATGCTTTTATAGTTATTTAAGTAACAAAATGTGGCACTAGGCTATAGTATCCCAAGCTAGGGCAACAGATGTCCATAAAAGGAGATTAATTACTTAAAAGGAACAATTTGAAGATCATATTGGTTCTTATATCTGATAGCAAAGTGGATCATTCAAACCTTTCAATTTATAGATATGGGATTCATTGTTCCTAACCCTACTTTATTTCACCTTAATTTTGTTTGAAGAAATAAAATTTATGTCTAGATCTATGTGAAAATAGTAGACAAGTTGCCCAAAATAGACCTAATGTTTTTCTTTTAAAAATAAGCACACTAATAGTGACCTTATGACATGTTTAACAAGCTTCAATATTACTAATAAATAACATTAAATGCATACGGTATGCTATCATGCTCAATTTACAACAATAACATTTGACACCTCTCCACTTTTTTCCCCATAAATAGCAAATGAACCTACATGCAAAAAGCACATATAAACAAAAATATGTATATGCAAACACACACATAGAAGCTCATTAAGAAGCTCTAAAAGTTATTTTACAATAATATAGAACACATTATACTAACTTGAGTATCAGAAAATTCACTTTGAAGATAACCTCCAGTAGTACCTCTTGTTTTGTAGGTGAGATGAAGGCACAAGCTTCTCGTAAAAGTGTATTGAAACTCAAAGAAAGTGATGATATGTATAAAGAAATTAATAGGAATGTTTTTAACATTATCAATTGATAAAGGCACAAATAGTGGAAGAGGCTTATTGGTTTTTTAGAGATTCTGGGGAGAAATTAGATTAGGTCTAAGTGAGTCCATATACAACCAAGACATCATATCTTAGTCCAAAATCTTAAGGCACAGGTTATAAGTCCTATCTTTGTATATAACCCATTTCATCCTCATATCTCTTTCTGGTGTGGGATTACTCCACTTATGAATTTCCAAAATCTCCCCCTTCATGAGTGGATCTATCCATATCGAACTAGATCCTCCTCAACCCATAGCTAAAACGAAGCCATTTGAGTTATCCTATGAATCACCATTAATCTGAACAAATCCATAAATCTCTATTCATCATATTTCGCTAACTTAGCTTTAATAACCCATGTAAGGAATTTTATCTAACGTATAGATAAACAAAGGATCAGATATGCATCATTAAAATTATCACAAACTCAGATGAGTTTCTAATTTTCACAGGTTAAAGGACTTCTTGAAGAGTCTTTTCCTCTGCACAAAAATTGTCTTTGTCTATTAGTGTGTTTATGAAGATTATCATCAAAATTTTTAAGTGAATATTACTCATTTCATATGTCCTTTCATCATCAAATCCTGTCAAGTTCCAGAGAGGTAACATCAAGCATTCAAGTCTTAGTCTAATTACGAATATCCTAAAGCCTTAGCAAATAGTCAACATGTCATCCTCATCGCCAATAAACAGAGATGTAAACACTCTTGCGAATCATCTAAAATGATAAGGAGTGATAACATATGCAATAATAGAAGACTACCAAATTCAAACATCACCAATAGCAATGTAAAGTCGGACACTTCCTAAGAAATTACCCTAAATTTTTTATAAGTTGGGGACAAGTCAAGCTTCAATCTTGGTTCCTATAAAGAGTCAATACGTACAAAGGCAAAAACTCTCCTAAATCGAAAAAGAAAGAGTAACAAGCTCCAAGTCCCAAAGGCATAACAAGGGTCAAGGCATCTTTACTAGATTGCTTAGAGATAAATATGCTATCTGAGAACTAACCCGAATCCTAGTGAGCTTTTGCCTTCGAACATAGTGACAAATACATGATGATTATTCTTTGGTAAGCTATTCGAAATAGTCTAAAGAGATCCACGTGTAAGAGTTTTAAGATAGTGAAAGTTACCCTCTTATTAATTTAATGAATTTCTTGACTTAGTCATGTGCCCTTTTAATACCCTACGCTAGAGACCATTGACAAGTTATTCTCTAACTTGGTGATGAGGTTGACAATTTGAACTTAAATTCAACCATCTAATTAATGGTATAAACATTTTCTTAGTATGAAATCTTCTTACGCTACTTGTCAATTATTGGTATAAACATCATTCAATTAGTCCCTTTTTTCCCCCCCTTTTTGTCGCATATGTTGTCTTCCTTCTCAAACATTTGGAAAATCCAGTTTTAAGGGGAGATGAAGTGACGCAACATTTACCTCAAGATCTGAAAGTCTCAAAATCCATAAAAATTCTGGGAGTACGAGGCTAACCCAAACATTTGGCAAGTTGCCTCCACTCTTAAGTTCTTCAAGGAAATTTTGATATAAGCTAGCTTTTCTGAAAAAAAAAAAGAGGTTTTCTTTAATCCTATATTTTTTTCTTTTCACCCCCGTAAAAATAAAGTTATTTTTTGAATTATAAAAAATTTTAGATTTCGCTTATGTTCTTTTGTTTTTTTCTTAATAATTATGAATATGAATGTAATCGTGTTTTCATTTTATATAAAAATAAATACATTAAATAATAAATGGAGATAAATTAATTATATTGAAGTACTAATTATGTTTATTATTGAATAAGAATTTTTTAGTTATTAATACGAATATAAGTATAATTTTATTACATATAACAATAAATACACTAAGTAATAACTAAAGATAAATTAATTATATTGAGGTACTTATTTTATATATTTTTAATAGAAAATAAAATTTTAAGTATAATGATAAAAATATAATATAATTATCATACAGACCATCCAATATTTATTGTAATGCAATAATTGATTCTGTTGAATTTCATATTACAATAATAAATTAAATATTTCATTAATTTTTACTTGTAGTTATTAAGTTGATTTTAAATTTGAAAATTTTCAAATAATTTTTATTTAAAATTTCAAATATTCTAAAAGTACATTATTGTTGAATAGTTAAATAATAATAATAAATTTATTGATTTAATTACATTTACCTAATTAATAATAAAATAATATTTCTAGATAATAATAAGAAGAAGAAGAAGAAGAATCATCATCATCATAATAATAATAATAAAATAAATTTTTTGATTCCATAAATTATAGCAAAAAAATTAAAAATTAAAAATGAAAATTGAAGTATTGATTAAAACACACCTTTTAAATTTAAATTAAAAAACTAAAAGCAAGGAGTCAAAGGTAAAGAGTTGAATACTCTATCATTCTAGTTGATATTAGCTAGCATATGTCGTATCGATTAGAAAATAGTACTAATTTTCATTCCAAACACTGGTACTAATTAGTACAGATCTTTTTGATATATCAGTCGATACCTAAAATTGGTCAAGTAACAGTCTAAAATATAAATTTTGAAAAGTATCAAGACAAAATTGCAAAAACCTTAAATTTGTCCTAAAATTGAATCCCTAATAGTTCAACCCCTCACTCTCACAAGTCATTCCCTGATTTATGGTTCATCTTCTCTCCTTACTAGACTCTCCATCATCGTCTCACTACTATCTCAAGCTCTCCTCTCTATCAGTCGATTGTCTCCTCAATCCTTACCTTCATCTCTCTTCTTTGTGTCATCTCCTTACCATAGATCTACACTCTCCTCTTTGCCACCACCTCCTCTATGTTGTAGCGTCACCTCCTTTCAGCATCCTCTGTTGAGTCTACTCTTCACATGCCCTTTGTTGTAAGCAGACAAATTTAATCTTCACTCCATTGTCTCCTTAGGTCAATCACCATCGGCAATCATTAACAAATTCAACATTCTTTAGTGGACTCTCCAAGTCTTAAGCTCTGTATTGATTTTGGCTTGACTTTGAAGCTTATACTAAATATTGTATGTTTGAGAGATCTTAAATGTTTAACAATGATACTTAATGATTTGCAATTTTGCATTACCAATTATGTGCATATGGAGTTGGATTCTTTTATATGATTAGATGGTTCTTTTTAAATGGTTTTATACTAGTGAAATGAAGGATGAAACATGACAAAGTTGTTAGAATTCAAAATATCTTAACTTTTTAATTGGTTATATATTGATTCTAAATAGGGAGGATTAGCGTTTGTTTAGATGGTCTTGAAGTTACAAAGTTTTGATCTAGCTTACCTAAGTAATTATCTAGTTATATCGTATGGATATAGAAATTTGGATTGTATCTATTAAAAGGCAACAAAATCCTACACGTGAAAGTTTACTCATTCAATT
>JAOQMM010000008.1:23688260-23699039 GCA_027563515.1 Erythroxylum platyclados | reverse complement strand
GTTGCTACAGTTTGACACCACTGGTGTCTTCCTTTCTAGACTATAGTGTCTGTATAGTTCGATGCCTTCGAGTATCTATAGTTCGATGCCTTCGGGTATCCACAGTTTAATATCTTCGAATATCCACAACTCTCGTCGTCCACAGCCGCAGGTAATGTGCAGGCTTAATATAGAAAGGAAATTTAACAGACATAAATGAGATAGACAACAGGACAACACGAATAATCTGTATTGATGAGCTTTAATTTGGCTTATAAATGTGCATTTTGATATATGATAATATATTGAAGCATATTTGTATTATGTTCTTTGCTTAGTTATGCCATCATTGTTTACATGAGTTTATAATATTCATAAATGAGTGTCTACTTGGTGGATGATTGCTGTGCGTAGTCATCCAAACTAAGTGTTTCCCCACCAAGCTTTCAAGCTTAGCACGGGTGTTAATCTGTTTATGTCCAAGTATTAGGAGTGAGGTACAGGGGACATCTGCAAGGAATAAGGCCAACCGCTGGGAGTCAAAGTACCTTTGAAATGTGTTTTTTTTTTGTTAAAGAAAATTGTACATGTAATGAAAGACATTGTAATTTTTTTTATTATCATGTAAATGTAGAGATGTAATACTACTTTTAAATGATAATGTTAAGTGATGTGAAATTTTGTATTGTGTATACGTATAGCATTGAATAGAAATGTATGTACAGGAAATTGGTTGCCAATGTAGGTTCGGTTTAGGGGGTCTTACAAGTAGAATTATAGCTTCTACCCATTATATATATAATCCAACCATTATTGTGTATTCATTCCTAAACAAACTTATGAATAGACCCATGTCTTAGTTTATGCCCTACAGCCAATCGCTTTGGTCCTAGTTTAGTGACGAAATATCTAAAGGCATTCTTTGTTTGTACATGTTTAGATGTATTATGAAATTCATATTGTATTTATGTATTATCCCTAAATTGTTTCTAATCATTGTTTTATTAAGACTGGACATTAATAGAATGCAAAAAGACTAGCATATGTCATGTTTTTCCTTATGAAGGAAGTAGTCAATCTCATAGGCTAAAGTATAGAGATAATTAATCAAACGTGTGGGTATTTATTGGAGAATAAATTCACTGAACAAACCCAATCTGAGAAATTCATTTGAAACATTACTTGTATGTCTATGGAATTCTCATTGTGATGATTGTATAAGTGATCATTTGATTTGAGCTCTCCAAATTTATCTTATATAGGAATTGCTATATTTTTATATTACTTATGACCTATTTAATCATGGGTCGATCAATCGATAGTCATTGGATGTAGCATGAACTATATGGAGGTAGTTATGTGATCAAGAAAGGATTCATCATTCTAAAGTAATTAGGAAGAATGTTCTGTTATTTTCGATTATTATTGATTCGGGAAATCCTTGGCCAAGGTAGAATGTCGTTCTGTAAATAGTTTGCAAATATCATTAATTGAATTAGTAGCTAATGGCGGATAACTAATATGATTGGACTTAAAATAGAGTAGACATTAATTTCATGCTCTATGTTTAATTAGAACATTGTATGATGAAAGGATTGAACTATACGAAAAAATCATGCACGGAAAGGTTAGTCAAAACCACTTTGACATTCCTATGGGTGGTTTGATGCTTTGTTAAATATTAATCTTGATCTATGATTATAAATTATTTAACTGGAGAATTAAATATAAATTAAAAGGAGTTTTAATTTATCTAATTCTAATTATAAATTAGAATTATAATTTATAATTATTGCCAATGTATTTGGGAACCTAATGGGTCTCATATAAAGAATGAGTTATTGAGAGCAAAGATATTTTAATCAAGTTGGACTTGATTGTAAAATTTGAGAAACTTTATGATTAAATATGAGATGTTTAATAAATAAGGATCAATATGAGATAGTGGATCTTATTTGGAGATGATTGGTATTTAATTAGAATTATTTGTAATTCTAATTGAAGTTTAATTGAAATTAGAATTTAATTTCAATTAAATTACTAAAACGTCCAAAACCTATTATAAATAGGCTTAAATTCTATGGAGCTAGCACTTCTTGCTTAACCTTCTCTGTAAGAGTTATAGAGTTCTCTCAACTCATTCTATAGGTATCGTTAGAGTCCAAACATTGTACGGCTACGGTGGTTGAGATGGATTGGTTTCGGAAACGGTTCAAAGGATACGACAAGATAAGAATCAAGTTACGGAATAAGGTACGAATTAAGTTTCTTCTTTATTATAATTTGTATTAATCATTTTATGGAATTAAAGAGATCTTGGTTTTTGAGAAATTAAAGGTTACAAAAAGGTTTCGTAATTATTTCGCTACGACCGGGATTAGATTCCGGCACCGTTTCCCAACACTATGACATCAATTTCTCATACATCAAATAATAAACTAAAATGATAGTGAGAGGCATTTCATATTTCTAAGAAATATTACTTGCTCTTTGACATTCATCACAATATGGGCTTAATGCTTGTTTCATGAAAAAATCTTGGAGTTTGATAAAAAATCAAGTGAAAAAGGTCATATTGATGTTCTTCAACAAAGGGAGGACGTTAAGAGAGATAAATAAAACTCATAACTCATCCCCTAACTCCCTAAACCCACTTCATTAAAGGTATATAGGCTTGTACAAGATCATTTCTAAGCTACTAATTTTGAGGATGAAAATTGTGCTAGGATCGATCATCAACTCATTACAAAGTGCTTACATAAAAGGGAAGAATATAAGATATAATAACTTGTTCATGACATATAAATGTTCACTTAAAAAAATAGTAACATGGTTAGATTGGGGTAGACACAATTTTTTCAGGTGGACACCTAACAATAAAGATTATGTTAAACAAATCAGCAAATTATTAACGCAGTTAATATTTTGAACTAAATTGTTAGAGTATTAAATTGTTAGTCACTCAATTGAAAATTTTAAAAATTTGAAAGCTAAATTGAAAAATCTTAAATAATTGAATATCTTTTGGTTATCCCTTTTAAAATTTGTTTTGCTAGAAGAGTAATTAAACACATGAATCCTCCGTGAAGCACTTCCGACCGGCTTTATGTTTATATTTATTGGACTCTCTGAAACTTTAAATTTGAAGCTCAATGACTTCAACCGAAGCTTAAAAGTAAATTAAAGAGCACTCTTCTGATGGAACTCCGTAATAAGAGATCTTTCAAAAGTCAGTGGGATTCAAATACACGTTTGGAATTGCAGTTAATTTCAAGAAAGGTCTCTTTTGGTTTCTGTCACAAGAGCTGTCCGACTTTAGTAAATACGTTCATGTTTGAATTGAAAACTTGATGCCAATTAAAAGGAAACTGCAATCACATGCCTTTTTCTTTCCGGACTCGTGTTAGTGCGAGATTTAACTGAGTGTTGATAACATAACCGAGTTCACACTGAGTCTGGTCTGGCCATAGAAGGACAGTATCAAACTAATCCATCGTGTTTGACGTCTTGATCGATTTGATGGTGCAATATTTTTCTATGCTCGCAAATAGTAATATAGTTAAGCCATTGCTGAATATGACAAAACCTGGAAAGAGAAGGGAAGGCTGGATGAGACTAGTGGACAAGGTTATCACTATCAATCCGATATACACTGATTATGACAATTTCCCACAACAACTGGGTGCCAATGCAAATGCCATTATTCATAACATTACGTCCCAATCCTCTATTAACATATCATTAACCAATTCTGCATTTACTACATCACTATCATTCCCCCGTGTGCTAGCGCGTCCCCGTCTTAATTCCCACGGTTTCCAGTGTTTGGTGATAAAGAGACGCTTGCCCGACGCTCCATTTAACACGTCTCATCTCCCAAGCACTCCCTCTCAACGACTGCTAGTTATATTAGCCCGTTGCCCTGTTTCCCTCGCCTTCCATTTTCTCCACACAGATTACTAAACAAACCCGAAATGCTGGAAAAGCCACTCTCTCTCTTATTTTTTATCTTCTTCTTCCAATTCACTCAGGCTTTATCAAATCCAGACTCCACCACCTTACTGGCCTTTAAGTCCTCAGTACTAGACCCTTCCAATTCGCTTTCTTCATGGACTAATTCGACTGAATTATGCTCTGGCTCTTGGCTCGGTGTCACCTGCAGCTCCTCAACTCTCCAAGTCACCCATCTCGTTCTTGAAGACCTTAACCTCACTGGCTCAATTCTTCCACTAGTTCAGCTCACTGAACTCAGAGTCCTGAGCTTGAAATACAACCACCTCTCCTCTACCTCAAACTTCAATTTCTCTTCATGGGCAGCTCTCAAACACCTCTACCTTTCTCACAACCGCTTAGTTGGGAAATTCCCACCTGGTCTGGGCAGTCTCCAGCGACTCCGTCGACTTGACGTCTCTTATAATTACTTCTCCGGTGAGATTCCAATGAGTGAGCTTGCTCAATTGTCGCACTTGTTGACGCTTCGGCTCGAGGCCAACTCGTTCAGTGGGACCATTAGCTCTGCTAGTAGACTTCCTTCTTCTGTGTTAGATTTAAATATTTCTTATAATTATCTCTCCGGAAAAATACCGTCATCATTGTCTCGATTTCCCGCGAGTTCCTTTGGCGGAAATCAGAATCTCTGCGGGGAGCCGTTGCCGTATGCGTGCTATAGTGGGACGGTGGAGAGCGACCCAGCACGATCAGGTAAACCTGTAACTAGCACCAAGAAGAGGTTGAACAACTGGGTCCTGATCATCATTGTCAGTGTTACCGCTATGGCGATTGTGTCAGGTTTAATGACTATCACATGCTACTGTTTTCGTGAGCGAAGAAGAAAAAGAGGGTCTTCTGGAGATTTGGCGAAGAGGAAAGCTACTGGGTCTCAACCACCAATTGGAGGGTACTACGGTGAAGGTAGGACCAGGAGGGAGGGTGAGAACATGGTGCTGTTTGAAGGTCGTCATGGTTTCAGTAAGGTGAATGAGCTACTGAGTTCGTCTGCTGAATTGTTGGGTAAAGGCACCGTTGGAACCACATACAAAGTGTTGATGGACGGCGACGGTGTCTTGGTGGTTAAGAGGGTCCGAGAAAGAAGAAAAAGAAGAGAGCTCGATGGTTGGCTAAAGGTGATCGGTGGATTGAGACACTCCAATGTTGTGAGTCTCAGAGCTTATTATCAGGCTAAGGATGAGTTGCTTTTAGTGTATGATTTTCTACCAAATGGAAGTCTCCAATCACTTTTGCACGGTGCGTCCCCGCTATTTTGGTTCAATTATTTGATCGGTTTGACCTTTATCCTTAGTTTTAGAACTAACAAATGAGTTGTTTCTTTGTTGACAACAGGCAACAGAGGACCAGGAAGGACTCCATTAGACTGGGCTGCAAGGTTGAGAATTGCTACAGGTTCTGCAAAAGGTCTTGCTTTCCTCCATAGTTATGATAAAGCTAAGCTATTTCATGGGAACTTAACATCATCAAACATCATTGTTGATCGCTCTGGCAATGCATGCATTTCTGAAATTGGTCTTCACCAATTGTTGCACGCACCCTCTTTCTCCAACAATGCGTATAAGGCTCCAGAACTATTGCCCAACAACAACAACAATAATAATGTGAACCAAAGGAAATTTAGCCAGAAGTGCGATGTTTATAGCTTTGGCGTGGTCTTGCTAGAACTATTGACAGGGAAAATGCCAAGTGGGGAGGGAAATACAAGTTTGGTGAAGTGGGTTCAAGGAGTTGGGCGAGAGGAGTGGGCATGGGAGGTGTTTGACTTTGAGCTGTTTGGGTGCAAGCAGATGGAGGAGCAAATGGTGGCTCTCATGCAAGTGGCTTTGCTTTGTGTATCGGATTTGCCAAGAGACAGACCAAAGATGAGCATTGTCCATAGGATGATTGAGGACATAAGCAGCAAGGGTGCTACAGAAGTTGGCCCTAATTCTATCATGAATGACCTGTCTTCGGATTCATCGCCTTCTCTTTCAGAAAACGCTGTTTAACTTTCACTAGATGAAGTTGATTAATGTGTCAAATTATGTGTTTGATATGACTAAGTTGACAAAAGGAAAGCCATGAGCCTTGCAGAAGTTTTGAGTTTTCATCAGAAAATGGTTAACTTCGTCTTATGGAGATTGCTATAGCATATGCTAGATTATGATATTATACTTATATTAAATCCGGAATCTGGAATTCTTACGAAGCTATGCCTATGCGGATACAAAGAACAATTTTGATAAGATGTTCGTAAAAAGTTTTAAGAGCACGAAATCATAATCAAGAACTAGGCAAGTACCTATCTCGAATTTCTTGTTTGACGCGACGGGTCATTTACTGAAGCTGATAAAGTGGGGAATCTCAACTATTTAGAGCAGTGAAAACGATGAGAACATTTATGCGAACAACATAAGACAATATTGGGAGACCCAGAAAATGATAAGCTTAAGAACGGTTAACGTTATTTAGTTAATAAGGCTAAAGAGGCCTTTTGGCTACCCGCACCTTCTTTATTAGGTTATAGTTTTGGTGAGGATTTGACATGCTGAATGCCGAGGTTTGTCGTTGAGAAGTAGGGTAGGGTAGCACAGGACTTAATTGCCAGCCAAGGAATTTGGTTTGAGAGACAGCCATGAATGAGCTGTTAAGGACCATTGTGAGTGTGAAACAAGAAGACGACGTGGTAGTAACCCAGAGCCAACCATACTAGGACGATGAATAGCGAGCATACGTGGTCAATTACAATCAAAATTTTAAACTTTGTTTAATTTTATAATTATAGCCTAAATTTTAAAAAATACAAATTAAATATTTAAATTATCAATTCTTTTCAATTCTAACCTGACATTAATGTCTCTTTTATTTAAGAAACTCGAACTATTAATATCCGTCGGTTAAAATTAACACAAATGATAAAGATTAATGAAACGACATTGTTTAATCACATAACTAAAACAATGTCGTTTCAAAAAAATGAAATCCCTAAAGGCAAACAAAAATTAGATAACATCGTTTAGTCACATAAATAAATCCCAAAATCCATTCAAAGTTCCAACGAAATGTAAACAAAAATTAAATAACGGCAACGCAAGAATTAAACAAAGAGAGGGATAAAACTGATTTAAGGATTTCAATTTGTTGAAACAATGTCGTTTTAGTTATATAATTAAATGATATCGTTTCATTAATCTTCATAACCTGTATTAATTTTGGCTGACGTGTATTAATAGTTAGGATTTTTGGAAAATGTGACAAGTTATTAATGTCGGGCTAGAATTAAAAAAATTAAAATTTTAAGTATTTAATTGTCACTTTTAAAAATTCAAACTATAATTATAAAATTGAGCAAAGTTTGGGATTCTTTTGTAATTAACCCAAATATATAATGCAAGGCCATCAACTTCTGGTTTAAGAAAATCCCAAATTCTAATTTAAGGTTTTCAGTAGGTTGGCATTGGGGTCTATTGGCTACCAGAGGTAACGTGGCAGTCCCTAGTTTGATTGTGGTCATCCTAAAAAAAAAGATAGAAATCTTTTATATGGATTAACATGCAAAGATAGGTAGGCAGGGCTCAAGTTGGCTACGGCCCGAGGTAGCAGACCCGAGCCAAAAAGCTTAGCCTGAGAATTTAAATTTTTTAGAAAAACCAAGTCCAAGGGCCGGACTAGGCCTAGGCCCAATTGCCATCCCTGATGACTTGTGAGGCTTTCCGTTACTTTGAACTAATTATCATAAACCATGATTTGATTCAAATATTGATTTATTACAGTGTTGCTTATATCTAAACCCACTAACTTATCCTAATAAAGAAAAATTATATTCCTAAAGGAACATAGAGCAAATCAAAGGACATAAATAATAGATATTTCTTCAAAAATGAAATAATTAAGTTATTTTTGATTCATAAATGAAATAATTAAACTTCTTTCTATAAAAAAATGTGAGAATTCAAACTCTTATTAAGATGCAGCTTGTTTATGACTACACCAATCAATTGTGAAGTTTATCATCCATTTCCTTAAAATATAGATTGAATATTTTTTAAAACATTATTTTAATTCAAAGACAAGAAATAATTTGTAAAAAGGTCTTTCATTCATCGGATTGAATGAAAAAAATAGCTAAATCTTCAGTGAAACCTATATAATAGATGTAGATAAAATTTATTTATTATATCACTAAAAAGATTGATTTGTAATCTCTCTTATAGTCTTACTTACTCATTTAAGTTAAATTGACATAACATTATTAATTTATTTAGAGGATGATTGTATCGAAGTAATTATATTATTTTGGTACATTGATTGGACACTTGAGATTGTATGACTACCAGCTTCTAGAGATGAAAATGTTTTAGTGTTGTTAAAGTTGTTATTATGTATGGTTCATATATACAAATACAAAATTTTGGAGATGTTTCTTGGATGGCTTTTGGGTGAACACAACCTAGACACTAGTGTGGTTTAAGACTTGTTCTATTATGCAAATCATAGCTAAAAAAACGGGTTAACAACATAGACATGTTAGCATGAAAGAGATATTTTCAAGGAAGACACGTTTTATGTCCTAGAACTGAAAGGACCCATCCCAAAGTTCTCCTTTCTGAACTCGAGTGGAGCCTTCTTAACAACCCCACAGTAGCCTTTCAATCCATATTTAACTCAACTGAAGAGTTCCCACAAAGTCAAGCGGTTCAACTATTAAAAACTTTCTATACTTTAACTTTTAAAAGCGCGAAAAATAGTGGATACTTTTTTTAAAATCATTTTATTGAAAATTTTGATAGCATAATGGCTGTATTTTGACCCTCTCAAAATTTTCAAAAACCTGCATAATACATTTTAAAACACTTCTATATTCACACCAAATTTTCAACTACAAATTATGGACTTCAAGTCCACTCACATGCTACCCCAAACAAATAATTATCAACAATCACTACTATAAACTTTAAAAGGCTAAAACATGTTCAAGCATTTCATTTAAAAGCCTTTATAAACATCCATTCTTTACACAAATGTTCATATCAAAATGACATAAGCACAGCAACACTGACGATATAATTAATCCTATGACGGAGTCCCAATTACTATAGCACTTGTATGCATACCTGGAGTAGTTTGTTTAAAAACATAAAAATAAGGGTAAGCTAAACGAGCTCAGTGAGTGTAATTAGTTTACAAAAAAATTGAACTTTTCATAATAATATAACTGCAATATTCCATACCATCATAAAGCTCATGATAAAATATTTTACATAACAATTTATTCATGCATCATTAAATCTGGTAATAACATAACATTTCGTAAAACTCAATTTCAATTTTTTTTAAAAACAATTTCGAAATGCTTTTCGAAATTAATCTCATAATATAAAAGTTTTCAGTTTCCATTTTCCATTTTCCCTTTTTCTTTAAACAATAAACAGTGTTGGCAATAAGTTTTCTGAAAACTTTAATACTGAAAATAAGTCAACCACTAGAATTGGTACCATATGGTACCTCTCAAATCACTTTTAAAATAAATAGTAGCAACATTATTATTGTCATGAATTTTCTTACTCAATATAGCCCACCACTAGTTCCTTTACCATACAGTACATTAGGCATAAAGTCATGAAGCTAGTTCTGCATCGCTTACCTGCGACTAGTTAACCATTGGTTACAAAGTTGAACCTACATCGCTTACTCGTAACAGATTAACCAATATAAACCGGCAGTTACGAAGCTGGTTCTGCATCGCTTACCCGTAACAAGTCACAGAACTAGTTCTACATCGCTTACCTGTGACTGGTTAACCACTATTTATGGAGCTGGTTCTACATCACTGACCCGTAATAGGTTAACTGCTATAAATATATCGGTAGTTACGGAGCTGATTTTGCATCGCTTACCCGTAATAAGTCACGGAGTTGATTCTACATCGCTTACCCGTAATATGTTAACCAATATAAATATACCAGTATAATAACATGTATAAAACCTAGCGGTGTATCATAGGCTAAAAACTTATTTCCTCTTTAACAACAAATAACATCATTTCAATGTAAATCCAAATTATATGAGATTTAACTTTCAAACTCAATTTCATATATTGCTTAAACATAAACTTATGTCAGTAATATTCATTTGTCATATCTCATTCACATAAAGCTCAACATAAATGTTCATTTCATGAAAATCATTTGTACAAAATCAATTTAAAGAACACTTACAATTTTACAATCATCAATTCCTTTGCAAAGAATTTATTCATTTTAAAAATAAGTACAATATACTCACAACTTACTAGTTTCCTTTTCACCACTTCGAAATCCTTCAATTGATTTCGTTTTCCAATCCAAAAAGCTAATATGAATACATTCAACTCCTTAACATATTTTTCAATCAAATGCACTGTTTAACTTTCACTAGAGGAAGTTGATTAATGTGTCAAATTATGTGTTTATGTGTTTGAGGTGACTAAGTTGACAAATGGAAAGCCATCAGCCTTGCAGAAGTTGAGTTTCCGTTAGAAAATGGTTACCTCGTCTTATTGAGATTGATATAGCATATACTAGATTATGATATTATATTTATATTAAATCCGGCATCTGGAATTCCTACGAAGCTATGCCTATGCGGATACAAATAACAATTTTGATAAGATGTTAGTAAAACGTTTCAAGAGCACGAAACCATAATCATAATCAAGAACTAGGCAAGTACCTATCTCGAATTTCTTGTTTGACGCGACGGGTCATTCACTGAAGCAGATAGAATGGGGAATCTCTACCATTTAGAAGAGTGAATACGACGAGAACATTTGTG
>JAOQMM010000008.1:23601749-23615894 GCA_027563515.1 Erythroxylum platyclados | reverse complement strand
ATTCCCAAGAAGGCTCCTTGCACGTTCCAAGCCATCAACTGAAATAGTTAAAGATCTTCCCTCAGGGTCTGTTTTATTGACACCCTCTTCTAGCAACATCTTTGGATGATGATATTAGATGAACCGCACGTACCATGCATTTCACGTAATGAGAAAACAGTATAGAGTAATCAAAGATAAATTAAACGGTATTAGGAACCCAAATTCGATCATATGTATACCCGACTAATAAAATCCATCATCGTCACAGTGAACAAACATAGTTTTTACAATCAAACACTGTTCCAAAACAATTGATTTCTAGATCTAATCTTGTACGAACGATCGATACATCGCCACTGCCTCTATTTCCATCTATGTTCTCTTGAAGATTCGAGGAAGCTTAACACAACATATAGTATATACAATTGTGGTCTACACAAGGGCATATATGGGATGTGATTTTTCATTAAATTTTGTCATATTTGACCCTCCTAGCCCTTCCTCACTTATATGTTTACACCTTACCTCATTTTTCTTACACAATTCATTTTCATTTAAATTAGCATGTTTAAGGTAGATTTAAATTGTTATGCATTTCCAATTGTTTTATTTCTGTAAATAAATATCGATGATTCGAAATAGGTTAAACTGCTAACTCTCTTGCTCTTTTCTTAATCAATTATAAGATAGGGCAGCAATCTTGGCATCAAGCACAATTGGTCTCCGACACAAACCATCACCACCTCAATCATCATGACGGTCATGTTCTAACCCTTCTCTATTTGTTTATGATGTTACTTTTGCCCTTATATTTTCGTACATTGTGTTTTATTTCCACCTTATGTATGATGTGTGTCATTCTCACATTGAGGACAATATGTTGTTCAAGTGTGGGGAGGGATTGTGTGTTTTCTTTTGAATGTGAATTTTGCATTCTGTGTATTAATTTGTTTAGGTTGCATAGTGTGATTCGTGTGAATGTGGCAATGGTTAGGATTTAACGAAACTGATTTAGCCGTGAACATAGTCTTTTAGGTTGCTAAGACTTATTAGCTTGAGAAATTAGCCTAAGTTACTTAGGACTAAATATGTTTATTAATTAAGATACGATGTTGGTTTATTCACCCTAGGAAATTGCCAGATTCATTCTAGTCTCTACTAGGAAATCATAGTGATAAAACAATAACTAAAAATGCCCAAACAAAAATAAAAGGAAGATAGTGACACGATAAAAATTTTGCTTCAACAAAATAATAGGGAATAATGTGATTTAAATGAAGTTAATGAAAAGTTTAAGGTTAATAACACAAAAAAATACCCAAAGAATTTTGTTTATTCTCGACCAAATAACATCCCAAAAATATTTGATTAGGATAACCCTTAAAATTAGTGAAGAATTCATATTAACATGATTGCACTATTTAATTGCACTTATCAATTTTTTTTAATGAAACTAGCTAGTATTCTTAGGCATTTTGTGGAGCGATATTACAAGGGCACCCTATATAGGATGATACAGATAGGGATGCAATTATATTTCATCTTATCCAAAGAGATCTAAGCCTCTAAGATTAAAGAAATATAGGGGTATTCTAAATATGCTAAGGACCTGAAGCTAACATAGTTTTAGCATCTTAATTAAAGTTAGTCATCCTTTAAGAAAAGTACCTCCATAAGGCCATAACTTTTCCAGCTCTTTATAGCCCATAATCTAATGACAGGAAGGTTAGTCATTTGCCAAAGAAAAATCTGACGACAATGGACAGCCAGATTCTCACCCCCATTTCTCATAAAATAAAGGTAATTGATTTTAATTACCAATGATAGGATTCTTATAACCTAATTTCTTAAGCTCTATTTTTTTCATTCCTAACCCTTATGATCAGCTTTGCTTCATATACTTCTATTAGAACCTTGGATGTGACTAGAAAGGTCATTCTAAAATCAAGGGTACATTTTTATCTTCTATTATATCAAGGACTACAAAATCTATAGGAATGAAGAAGTTGCAGATTTTAATGGGCATATCTTCCAATATACCTAAAGGGTTCTTAACATAAACATCTGCTAATTATAAAGAAAAGGCAATTGGTTTTAGGTTACCTATCTCAAACTTTTTATAATAGATAAGTCATGAGATCGATGCTTTCGCCTAAATTATATAGAACGTGATTAAATCTATATCACCAATAATACAAAGAATAAAAAAGTTACTATGGTCCTTAAGTTTAAGAGACAATTCATTTTAGATCACAATTATGCACTCTTTACTCAAAGCAACAGCTACCCACTCTTCAAGCTTTCTTTTATTAGATAATATCTCCTTAAAAAATCTAGAATAAGAAGGAATCTATTTCAAAGCATTAGATAAGGAATATTGATATATTTTAAATAACAACCAAAAATTTCTCACATTTATTTGTCTAATTTTGCCTTAGCCAATATTTGATAAGGGCATCGATGGCTTATATAGTGCAAAGGGAATATATTTAAGTTCCTCATTTTCTTCTTCTTTCTCTCCTTCAGTTTCACTATTTTTAATAGTTGTCCTCCCTCCTTTACTTTTTTTCATTCTTAATTTTTCCTAATTTAGGGTTCTTTAACAACTCATTGCTCCTCAATATCATAGTATTACAATGCTCTTCGAGATTCCTAAGTTTATCAGGAAGTTGACAAAGTCGTCAAACAAAAGTATTAGCTTGTTAGGAAATTTTTAGGCTTTTAACATTTTTGTATGGTTGGATACAAAATAGACTTTAAAACTAATTTGTTGAATTATGTCCCTGAACTCCTCATTTTGTTATCAATAAGTTCTCTAGTAGAGACTCTAGGTTAGACTTTCGAGGAATGGGGTTACAAGATCTTGATTGGGAAATAGGGGATTGCATATTATTTTAAGAGAGAACTAAATTTGTTTCTATAGGAGAAGTTAAGGTAGTTTCTCTAACCAAGGTTGTAGTTGTTACAAAAGAGATCATTCTTCTAGTTAGGATTGTTGACATAGTTAACATGTTAAATAGATGAGTAAAGACAAAATTCTCTAATTAACAATCAGTAGCTAAACATCATGGGGATCTATAAATATCATAAGAACGTTAGATTTGATAGCAAAATTAATTATCATATGATCAAACTTTTTTTATAAAGCATTAGCCAGATTTAGGACATCAATGTTATAGTTATCTAAAACCTTGTTTAGGATGACTCTTTCACTTGATGATTTGGTAAAGGTTTTGAGTCATATCCTTAATCAAATTATGTTTTTCATCTACCATGAGAACATCACCAACAGTAGCATCTATGCAAATCTTAACATTATAGGTCATCCTATTGTAGAATGGCTAAACAATGAGCCACTTCTCTATCCTATGATTGGGGCATAACCTCAACATTAAGCTTTAATGTGTCACCATTAAGCTTCAATGTGTCACAATAGTTCAAAAATATAGATAGGTACAGGTTTAAATCTTTTGTAGGGATACATCCAAATTGAGTTTGTTACACTATGGAAAGAAGGAAGGCTTTAGCTCAAAGCTATTAGCTTCAGTAGTGGGCATGGAAATTCCTGAGTTGATGCCTTGAGCACTCAATGCTGTAAAACCCTTCAAAGGTCTCATATTTTCTACAACCGTCTTTACTTCTTTAGCTTCTATTCGCTGTTAAACTTTTTATATAGAGAGTTCTTTCAATCTCAAGATCTGATTCAATAAGATTCTTAAGATTTTTTAGACTATCACATATGAAAAGTAAACTGTAAGAGAGAAAGAATAGAGAAAACTCAGTAAAAATAATGAAATTAAAATTTAAAAACAAGACAAAAGTATAGTATAATCAGTTTGCAAATCAAATCAATATTGACTATAATTAGTCCCTACCAATAACATTAAAAATTTGATAGATGTGCATTTTATACTACAAACACATGGTGTAGTTGTAGCTGACATAGGTGAGTACAAATTAATCCCACAAGGACTAGTTATTAATTACCAATTATCCACAAACTTAATTATCTAGAAAAATAGATTTTATTGGTTGAAAAATAAAATAAATAAAAAATTTAAAATACCAAAACGAAGCAATAACCAAAATGAAAGTAATCTATAAGTATGCTAGATTTAGGTAAGATATCCCCCAAGACTTCTCTATGTTTTAACTTCATCCTGATTTAATGAACACTTTTAACTTTCTTAGACCAATAAGAATTCCTAATTTAGGATTATATTTTCTCTCAAGTAACACATCATATATTCTTATATCGAATCAATTGAAAGTTCTCCTAAAAATGCATTCATTTATTTTATGAATCATAATAGATTTTACCTTAACCTAAAATTATTTCGCAGTCCACTCTCGAGTGACTCACCTAACTCTCATTACTGACGTTATGATCTAACCATATATATCATCTCTGGATCTCATGGTATGAATAAAAAACTTGAGCCTTCAACTTTTGTTTCTTTAATTCAATCAATTATAAGAATATGAATAAATTTTAAGAAGACTATATAATTTATTGAATCAAAAGATCAATTCAACATATATGGTTCCACCTAATTCTATATTCCAATTATTTTAAGAATAAACAAGAAATAAAAATATAAAAATAAGAAAGAACATAAAAAAAGAAGTCGTCATCGTGAATCTAGAATTGAGATCCTTCTTCTACTTCCAAGATTAACTTTTACTTCATCCTTCACTATTTATTTTTGTTCTAAATGAATCTTTTCTACTTTCAACCTCTCATGTGGCCTAAAAACTCTTTTCTTTCCCACTGCATCTTCTTTTCACAATTCAATAATTTTTAATGCCCAACAAATCCCTAACACGGGTTAGTGTATATACCATTATTGTCTTTCATCACATTCTATAACTTTTAATGTAAATCATCTTAGTCATTATTGAACCAACACAGGGATATGTATAGACCATATTGTTGAACATGGCTTAAATACAATAATGTGTTGAGTGAGCAAGGAGAAACAAAATGATTTCTAGCGGAGCACAACCCAAAAATGATGGTGTATAGGTGTTGTGTTTGTAGGTCTTTTTTTATTTCTTTTAAGGTTGCTTTAACAAAACTCAATTCTTCTCCAAATTCATTCCTTTTTCTTAAAGATGTAGAAACAAAACATGAACCAAAATATAACTCACGTTAAGTATCAAATCCCCTAAAGATGTCCAAAACAAAAGTATAATGCTATAAATTAATGCTAAAAGTACAGCTATCTAGCGTGCATTAGTGAAAACTCTTTGTCAAAACATATTTTATATGTTATTCTTAACATTATCTCTAAATTAATATAATTATGAGTTCACTCATCCAAATTATAAAAAATTTAGTTAATTAGACTCATTAGTTTAAGATTAAAGTATATTTAGATTAAAAGGTCTTAAATTTGTCCAACAAGTCTTAAAATAAATAAAACTTTGATTTTGTATTTAAATAAATAAAGACAACAATCATTTTCTTAGCGTGTATAGAATATTTAATTGAAAATTTTAAAATTTTAAATCTCATTATAATTAATTTAATATCATTATACTAATTATATCTAACATAATTTAATTATAAAAATCTTTTAAATTTTACTTGATTCTAGTTAATGATTTAATAACAATATGATGTAATAATTTATAAAAACTAAATTAAATGCTAGAATTATTCCAAATAAAATTTGTCCCTTTTGAAAATATTTTTCAATTAATTAGAAATTTAAACTAGTGTAATCTTAATCTAATTAAGAGAAACTAATTTAATTAAAGTTAAAGGAAAAAAAAATTGGGGAAGGATTGTATAGCGTTGTTCAGCCATGTGCCACCGCCAGCTTGTCCTCTTCATCTCTACTTCTATGTTGATCTATCGTTGTTCGGACCCAACTGGTCATGTCTCACGCTTCACCAAACGTCACCTCTTACCAATGGAGTCTGATTTGGGCAACTCATCTCTTATCCCTCTTTGTAAGCATAAACAGATATGGGTCTTATCGCCCTTTTGCTAATGGCGACTACTTTCACTAGCTTTGTCGCCACCAAAAGCAAACGTTGTTGCTAGTGACAGGCTAGTAGTGCAATTGATGGCATCGGGAAGATGCTTCAATAAATAATTACCCTAATCTTTTATTAGGCAATCAGATCATAAACAAAAACAATAAAGCATGCATCAAGGTTTTCCTAGAAAGAATCAACACCTACAAGACATGCATCAACGTGTTTCACAAAGCACAAATCTATGGGACATTTATTAGTGTGTTTCAAAAATAAAGTAGGCACGACAAGCTACAAAAATTATACAGCTCTTGTATATTATTTTCAGCCTTCACCGATTTATTAAATTAACAACAATCAAACAACTCAATTAACTTAAATAATTGAAAAAAGTTCTGCAACACTGATAAGAAATCAATCAAGATTAAATTACAGACATATTAAAAAATTTTATAGTTTTCTATTAAATTTCTTTAATAAAATTATTTAAAGCATGAATAAAAAATAAAAGGGTTAAAGAAAACTCTATTCATTCCCGCCAAAAATTTTCTTCTCCGATGATACTATCAACTATAAACTATTTACGCACATCTAGTCTCTAATAGTATCTATATAGAATAAAGAAAAGAGAACTCGACTGTTGAGAGGGATTGATAATAGTGCTAACTCCCATGAATCTTTCCCTTTTTAAGAAAGATTAAGGTTTCTTTCAACTGTAACTAAAATTAAAATCTTAACTATAATTACAATTTAACTCTAACTATAGTTATAATTTAATTTTAAAAAATCAAATATATCATATTTGATTATTGAAATTTCTTAAACTTTATAATTAAGTCTAGCTTAATATAATTTAAAATTTCTCTCTTTAATTGCATTTTATGAGTAATTTATTAGGTTCTTTATAGTTTGACAATCATTACAATTAGATAAATTAAAAATCATTTTATTAAAATTTATTTAATTGGATAATTAAAAGTAAATTTAATTAATTAAGATTGATATTTAGTACTATATTATGATCATCTAAATTTTAAAATTTCAAAATAGTTTAATATCACATGTCCATGTATAGTTATAACATATAGTTTAATCATTTCGTTATCTAGGGTTCCAATTGAACATATAGTATGGAATAAGTATCTTCTTAATTTAAATTCATTTTTACTAATTAGTAACTGATTTAAAATTAATATTTGAAAACAAGCTTTTCAAATCTCAACCCACTATAGATAAAGAATTCATCAAATCATTACTAATCAAGAATAGTAGAGCATTATCCTTAATTAATTTAAGATGGCTAATTATTTATTTACTCACTCAACTATCTAATATCTTACTACTGAGCTACTATAAATAGAATTAATCATAAGTAGTATTAAAATATAATAATTTTCAAATGAAATACTTTGTTAATATTAATTTTAAAGATCAATTATACAATCATCATAATAAAGATATCTATAGACACACAAGTAAAATTTTATTTGGAATCCTTATAATCGATCCAATAAAGTGAACTTAATCTCTAATAAGCTAACAAACATTTGTTTAAGTATCTTCATATTTAATTTATAGAATTAATTTCTTTCTTCATAGGAAATAAACATTATTAACATAATCCTATAAGTCAAATATCAACACATTTAGCCTTAGTTTTCTCTTAGAATCATATGTATTAGTGTTGTCCAATTATTTCCTTGATCTTTTTTCTTTAGTTGGAGTCGTCCAACATGTATAAATACATGGATGTATATATCACTACATACACACATAACTATACAAAGTCTTTCGTTATTCTTTCTCTGCTCCTTATTTCCACTTGGTATCAGAGCCTCTTTTATAAAAAGGAGTGGCAATTTTAGAGTTTTTCTTCAACGTTTTCTTTATAGCCTTATGTCCTTGCATTTTGGGTTCTTAATCTACTCTAAATACATTTTGTCCTACACCAAATTTTTCCTCTATTCAAGTAGATTCCAACAGTATAACGAACGCTACCATATGCCGTCGCACATGTCTTCACACGCCGTCAAAAGTCATTGAACTCAGAAAACCTAGCTACAGCTGCTTATAGGAAGAAGACAATCTAAACAACATCATTTAGCTTTCAAGCAAAAAAACGTTGTTTAGTCATAAAAAGGTCAAACACACAAACACACTATAATGCCACGTTAACTGCCATCTCATCATACACGTTAGTTGCCATGTCATCAAACATCCGAATTAGCAGTCACATCATCTAATGCCACATCATCAAACACACCAACTACCATGTCATCAAATATCCTAGTCATTTTCCACGCCATCAACATCTAAGGCAGTGTCATGTCATTGTATCACTCATTTCCACATCATTACATTAGTGACGCATCATCATCCCCACGTGTCCATATGTGGATGTCTTCTTTTCCATGTGTCAACATCAATTCTCTGCCTAGTTCGATTCAAACCCACCAGTTCGGTTCAGTTTAAAAGGAGTTGACCAATACATTGACTACCTAGTTCAGTACATTTTCCTTTGGTTTCTCTACAAATCAGACCAGTTCTTAAGGTTTTTTTATGTTCTGAATTCAATTTTGAGGTCAAAATAATCAAAATCCATCTTTATAAGTAGGTTTTATCCTATTTTATTGTTTGTATTCACTATAGATGCCTCTAAACTTTCCTAATACATTCTCAACCCTATTAATATCATTTTTTGTGATTCCAATTATAATCTTTAGGTTGAGAAAATGTGTAGCATTTTTAAGGAGATGCTCCTTTGGCGTATTGTTACTGGAGAAACACCCAAACCTACTGAAAAGAAAGATGAAGACATTAATGTATTCACAGAACAATTGAAAGCTTGGGATGGAATGAATCATCTAATTTTCACATGGTTTCAGAATACATGTGGTAAAGCCATCAAACTTGACTTTTGATGTTTTGACATAGCTCAAGAAGTATGTAATTTTCTGAAAAGTTGTTACTCTGTATCTCATGATGTCCACTGATTTCAATTATATAGGAGACTTCATTGAATGCAACAACAATCTGGATAAATAATACTTAGTTATATATATCTGAATTTTAGAAACTTTGGGATTAATTAACACTTGGTGACCCTATCTAGCCTAGTCCTAATGATGCTGCAATCTACGTAAATCTTTATGATTGTTAACATATATGGAATTTGTTGATGAGTCTCAAGGATGTATTTGAACCCATTCATAGCTCTTTTCTTCTTAGAGGAACTCTACCCAATCTCGATATTGTGATTAAGGAGCTCATCTAAGAGGAAAGTTGCCTCAATAACTCCGTATAAAAATGTCCCATCTGTTGATGTCATTCTTACAACTCATATCTCTTCTCAAACTTCTTATAACTCGGGTAAGAATTTCTATAAGGTATATTGTAGCTACCACAAAATGCCTAGGCATCACATCTCTGAATGTAGGAAATGGCTTAAACAAAACCCTGTACAAGGTAATTCTTCCAAGTCCCTTCAATCTGCTTTCACTGCCACTACTACTACCATAGAGGGCCCAATGGAGAGCATCTCTCCTAAATTCTCCTGAAAGGATCTTCATGCCTTTCTTTAACAGCTCTAACCAGATTCTAGTACTATCTCCTCTTTTGCCTTATCTGTCATATCAGGTACCTCAACCTCCTATTATCTCTCTTTGCTTATTACAATCATATAACCTTTGATTCTTTCATTCTTAAATCTTTAACAATACCATTTGTTCCCCATATTGTTTATACTATTGATAACTCTACTATATATGTATAGTGTATAGGTCCTATTTATACATCTAAATTACTTTTACCTGAAACTTTTTTTGTTCCCAAACTCTCATTAAATCGTAATTCTTTTAAATAATTATATGAACTTGGTATTAAATTATCCTTTTCGACTCGTGGTTGTATTATGCAGGATCCACAAACAGGCGAGATCCTTAGGAGAGGGCATAAGGCTCGACAATTGTTTGAGCATACTTCCTTGAATCTTCCCTCAAAGCTTGTTATTGGTACTGTCACTTCTTATAGATGAAACTCCCGCTATACTTCTATATTAATGCCTTTAATCTCTAGTGGTACTCTAGGTCATGTTAAGACTAAACATTTTGATTATCTCTTATCAACTATCTAAAAGTCATACCTTACATTTTTTTCGTAATGATTCTATTTCTTTAGTACCTTTTGATCTAATTCACTATGATATTTAGGAGCCCTACACCTCATAAAATTATGGGTGGCATGAGATGTTATGTGATCTTTATTGATAATTTTTCTCGTTATACATGGATTTATCTAATACAATATAGATCTTAACTATTTTACATTTACTTTTTTTAATATGATCTAAACTCAATTTTCTTGTAAGATTAAACTATTTCACACTGATAATGCCATCAAATATAAAGATAAAAAATTCACCAACTTCCTTGCTCAACAAAGGACCATCATTCATAGATGCTGCCCAAACACATCTCAACAAAATGGTCGATTTGAATGTAAATTTAGACATATTATTGACAGTGTTTGAGCTCTTCTTATATTATGTTCCTGTCCTAAAACCCTTTGGGGTGAAGCATACTTTACTGCTATCTATACTATTAATTACATTCCTTCTCTTATTATTGGTAACATCTCTCCCTTAAGGGCTTATTCTATCATACTCCTGACTATCAGTCGTTTAAATTTTTCATATGTGCATGATTTGTTCTTTTACAACCTCATAAGCACACTAAACTAGAACCAAGAGCATATTTATGTTGTTTTCTTAGGTATGGCATAGAGCATAAAGGTTATAGATGTTAGGATCCCCTATCTCAAAGACTTCGAATCTCTCGACATGTCACATTTTGGGAACATAAATTTTTTTCCACAATATCGAATTTCTTAGTCAAGGAACCCTCATAACAATTTTTTTCTAATCCTACCATATCTTTGTTTCCTAATATTTCTTTTGCAAGTCCATCTTATAGCTTTAACAGTTCAACACAACTGACATCAGATTCTATTATATCTTCCTCATTTGCAGATCCTCCAATTTTACCAAACAACTCTTCCCCCTCTATTTATTCACCAGAATCTATTGAGTCTTAACAACTTCCTTGTCAATCCTCTTAAGTAAGCCAACCATCTATTCGTCTTAAAGACCTATATTTATTCCATTATTGTTTCTCTATATGAACCTCAAACCTATCATAAGGCCAACTTTAGCCTTTTATGGCAACAAACAATGATGAAAGAACTATAGTTTCTCTCCAACACTAACATGTGGGACTTAGTTGACTTACCTCCAGATAAGTCTATTATAGGTCTACAAAACTTGGGACTTAGATGACTTACCTCCAAATAAGTCTATTATGGGTCTACAAAATTAAGAATCGAGCTAATGGATCAGTCGAAAGATACAAAACCCAATTAGATGCTAAGGGGTTTACTCAAGAATATAGAATTGATTTATAAGGAGACCTTTGTTCTTGTAGCTCTCCTAACTTCAATCCACAGTCTTATTACAGTAGCTACCAATAAGCATTGAGAACTCTTCCAGATGGATGTTAAGGGCACATTTCATAATGTTGATCTACTTGTAGACATATATATGCAACCTTCACTTGGGTATGCTCATCCATTTAAAGTTTGTCACTTTCACAAAGCATTATATGGTCTTAAGCAAGCTCCTCGAGCATGGTTTGGTAAATTTAACTCCACCATCAACCTTCTTAGCTTTACATCCTGCTCCTATGATTATTCTTTGTTTTACCAAAAATAGATCAAGGATGCACTTTTCTTCTTTTCTATGTTGATGACATGATAATAACAAGCGATGACACTTAAGGCATCTTTGCACTCAAATCATATCTTCATAAACAATTTGAAATGGGACTTATGTCTCCTAAGCTATTTTTTGGGCCTTAAAGTATCCTTTAACAATTCAGGTTACTATATATCCCAAGCAAAATATGCTACTGATCTTATCTCTTGTGTTAACCTTACTGACACTTAGACTGTTGGCACTCCACTTGATTCCAATGATCATATTTCTGCTATTGTTGGAACTCCTCTAAGTGATGGTACACTTTATCGATAGCTAGTTGGTAATCTTATAAACCTTACTGTCACTCATCCAGACATTGTTTATATTGTTCACATCGTGAGTCCGTTCATGCCTACATCTCGTACCACTCACTTTTCTATTGTCCTCCATATTCTTTGGTACATTCAAGGGACCTTGATTCATGAGCTTCACTTTAGTCATTCATCTTCATTAGACTTACCTACATACTCTGATTCTGATTGGGCTAATGACCCAACTGATCATTGATGCACTACTGGATATCGCTTCTTTCTTGTTACATCTTTTATTTCTTGGTGCAGTAAAAAAATGATTATGTCTCGCTCAAGCACTGAAGAAGAATATCGAGCCCTATCTAACATTACCTCTGAGCTCCTTTGGTTACGATGGTTACTTCAAGACATAGGTGTCTCTTTTTCTTCAACATTTCCTCTCTTTTATGACAATCACAGTGCCATGCAGATTGCCCATAACGATATCTTCCTTGAGCAGACAAAACATATTGAGATTGATTATCATCTTGAGCATCATCAAGTGTTTCAAGGAACTGTACAACCTGTTCCCATTTCATCCTAATTATAGATTGCATATCTTTTTACCAAATCTCATCTGCCTCGACGTTTTCAAGATCTTCACTCCAAACTCAAGTTATCGTCTTCAATACCACTTTAATTTTGAGGGGGGTATTAACATAATCTTCTAAATCAAACATCAACATACATTTATCGTTAGTTTTCTCCTAGAATCATATGTATTAATGTTATACAATTATTTCCTTGATCTTGTTTCTTTGGATGGAGTCGTCCAATGTGTATAAATATATGAATGTATATATCAATACATACACATAAGAATATACAAAGTCTTTTGTCATTCTTTCTCTGCTTCTCATTTCCACAAACATAATGTATTTTACTTCTACCATTTCACTAGTATCTGATCTTGATGAAAATATAACTAAAAATAATTTAATAATAATACTTAAATACAAATTAATGCTCATAGTTATGATATCATCGTAGATTCTATTGCATAGTAATTATTTAAAAAATTATTTTTAATATTAAATATAATACATAAAATATATGCATTGAATAATTTAATAATATCATATATTAATTGCAATTAATCGATTGACTATAATTACATAATCTAATGGGCTCTATTGTTATTATCCTTTTTTCATGTTTCTCTAATCACTCAAAATAGTTTTGAAACTATTTTTCTTAGCTAGTGATAGTGAAACAACATTGTTGCCACTCAAACCACCAACATTGTTACCACCATCGCAATCTCTCTTACTGCCCGTTGCCTTGTTATAATGATCTTTTTGGTATATTATATTTCTATGTGTTGTTATTAACTTGGTTTTATCAATAATATTTTTAGCAAGTAGTTAGATGCAAGCTATTGTTCTAATAACAGAGATGACAACAGGTCAAGTTGGGTAGATTCAAACTTACTTGGGCCCTATCCCGACTCGAGGCCCTATCGGTTGGGCTGAACTATTATTATTTTTAAAAAAGATAAAATAATTTCATTTTTTACAAAACGTCATTGTTTTGACTAAGTGAGACCAGGCTCAAGCTTTTTTGCCATCCTTGTCTAATAGCATGCTCGATATCTTCTTCTAAAAGAAAAGTCAAAGATTTATATGATTGTAATAATACTTTAGTTTTAATCATCTTGTAGCGTGGGACAATTTTTTCTTTTGATAAAGAGAGAAGGATTATTGTCCACAATATTCTTCGTGGAGTAATTTACAATATCACTTAAACACCACTAGAATGCGTCACAAATCATTAGTCTTAATATCAGATCGAGTGTGTTTGAAGACTGGAAGTTGAGCAATTTACATAGGATGTGCTTGGAACATAATCATTGCGAAATTGATTAGCTTAAAAAGTAAAAGAAGGAATAAGAACCTCCATAACATAACCAGCACTATACCTATATTAAAAATAGCAAAAGAAAACGTCAAAGATGACAGGTGCCTCTCTACAACGTAGGGAAAAAGTTGAGTACTATTGAACATTCCCAAACCTACAGCGAGATTTCAATTGAATATTGATGACGATGATGATAAGATTGAATGGAGTTTAATATAATAT
>JAOQMM010000008.1:23539095-23549204 GCA_027563515.1 Erythroxylum platyclados | reverse complement strand
CGATCTCATATTTATGCTTTCAATGTGTGTATACAAGCATTTATTGGACTAACTTTTGTTTGAGTAGCCCATAACGGAATAAAGAAAGTGATAGAGTACAAGTTCAACGAGGACGGGAATAAAGTGAAGATCACCACCACGATCCGCGTCCGAAAGCTGGCCAATGCTCGCCTCAGTAAAAGCGCCATCGAGAGGAGGTCCTGGCCCAAGTTCGGCGACGCCGTGCATGAGGATGTCGGGAGTCGCCTCACCATGGTTTCTACCGAGGAGATCATTATTGAGCCTCCAAGAGCTCCAGGTCTCTTCTCCCTAAATTTTGTATCTTTTGCTGATAAACTTGTTTATTTGATTCAAAGTATCAAGAATTGGATTGATTTGGACTAGGGTTAGTGTGGTTCTTGTGTTATTTTTATGTTGAAACTATTGGGGAGACGCTTTTGTTTGTTTCCTTAGCGTGATGATGCAGTATTAATCGAGATATTCTTTATTTGATATTACTGAAATCCCTAGAATAAGTTTTCATGGTGAACTGAGTGAGATCTTCACTTATTTCATACTTCTATGTAGTCCTATCTGATGAGGTGGTGCAATCACGGTTGTTGATCAAGCTATTTGGTCTTATGAGCACCTTTTATGAACTAAGCATCCTGTCAGAAATGCAGAGGAACGTGCATATTCTAGTACCACCATTATACTCACAGGGGATGTGATCATTGGAGTTTTTAACCATTTGATTTCTTTTCTTCTTTTTCCATTTTCTGACTACAAGGAGCCTTAAGGTCAATCTTTTTGATCCCCCCTCCAACCCCATTAGGAATTGAAGATCCAGTATACAGGTTGCACGCCCATGCAATTCCTATTGGTGGTTTTAACTTAACTAGCATACTTTTTTCTGTTGTAAATAATTATAGTTTATCATTCCTTATGTGAATTTCCTTTTCCTGTGTTATGCTGTACCTAATAAGATTTTATTCTTGACGTACTAGCAATCATGTTTGTTCTAGGCTTTTTAAGGATAAAACTTCTCTTGATGGGTGTGCTAAAGCCATCCTTAATTGTCTTATAGATAGATACATACATACATAGTTACTTCGTAAAATGCCACATTGAGTATATGGCCTTAGTTTTCTGTAGGATTAACAATGGGGTTTTAACAGGTAGCAAACCAGAAGAAACAAAAGCTTCTGGAGATCCCTTGGCTCAACTGGGGAAAGGAGGAGCTGTTCTTATGGTGTGTAGAACTTGTGGTAAAAAGGGTGACCACTGGACATCAAGGTGCCCTTACAAGGATCTTGCCCAACCATCTGAAGGATTCATTGATAAGCCTCCGGCAGCAGAGACTTCAAGTGTTGCATCTGGCACTGGCAAGACAGCTTATGTTCCTCCAGTCATGAGGGCCGGGGCTGAAAGAGGTGCAGGAGCTGATATGAGGCGCAGGAATGATGAGAACTCTGTACGGGTTACCAACCTGTCAGAAGATACTCAAGAACCTGACCTGCATGAACTTTTCCGGCCTTTTGGCCCTATAACCCGTGTTTATGTTGCTATGGACCAGAAGACTGGAATGAGCAGAGGTTTTGGATTTGTCAATTTTGTGAACAGGGAAGATGCTCAGAGGGCAATCAATAAACTCAATGGCTATGGTTATGATAACCTCATACTCAAAGTGGAGTGGGCTACACCAAGGTCAAATTAGAGAAAATCCACTAGTTGCACAAAGACAGTACCATACACGCATGTGGTTAGATTTGCTTCTCTACTTACTCTTTTCTTTGTTTCGTTTGCTTTATGGAAAACTCGAGCGTATAAAGTATGAACTCAGATGACTTGTTCAGATATATATCTAGGAGGCATATGGCAAATATTGTAGAATTAACTTATATCAGTGCTTGTGCTCTGTGGACCATGAATTCGCAGGAAAAGGGAAGTGAAAAAATGAGGAGGCAGCAACTAGTGTAAGGATTGATGATATTTGATTATTTTAGAATTCTCAGTAATATGACAGATTTTTTACTGATTAGTTTAATAATAACAAATTATTAGTAAATTATTTGGAGCTTTGATGAGCATCAATTCAATTCATTGATCTTTTAGAATATAACTGAATGAAAGAAAAAAAATCAAAATTTAGAAAGTAGAGCACTTTATATGCCCAAAACAATACGAATATTTTGTTCCAAAACTCATTTAAAAACTTCTAATGTCTCCTATTGTTACAAATAATCAAAGATAAATATATTCCTCTTCCGTGAAAGAGGAAGGAAGAAAGATGAAAGCAACAACAAAATTTAAAAAATAGAAGGAAAGATGAAAACTAAAGTATAAAAGAAAAGGTCAACTTCTCATGCTATTGTACATATCATCCTACTTGAAGCTTTTATTATTAAGAAAGAAAAAGTCAACTTCTCAATTTATTGTACCCTTTCAAAATGAATATTGTGATCATTCTAATCCAAGCATTTATTATTAACACCAAACTATCTTAAATTGATGTTTTTGACTTTAAGTATGCAAAAAGTGATATTTGGATTAAATTAAAAAGTCAATATATTCAGTACACAAGACTCTTCGTTTTACGAAAATCTAAAGAGACTCACAATATATGCACTCTTCTTTTTTTATTTTTACAAAAAAATTATTATTGTAACTTAAACTTGTAATTTTATAGTCACGAAAGTGGAGGTTTATCTATTAATTTTCTTTATAAAAATAGAGAATGGAACTCTTTATATATATAGTAACAACTGACGTGCCTGGGCCCATAGAAAAGCCCAGATTCCCAAGAGAGACAGTCTGTCTGTGAATACCACATATGCCGACCCCACCAACCGTAAAATAAGACCCATGAGTATCACTCTCACCATCACTTAACGTTTTCAAGCTCTCGGCCAGAGAGAGAGATATAGATACATTACAGAGAGCATCCACAAGTACAGCTTCTTCTACTACACCCTGATTCCTTTTCATGGCTTCAATTATCGAATCCTGCTGGCTGGTACACTCCATCTCTCCCCATTCCATTTGTTTCTCCTTTCGTGCTTATGTTTTCTCTTTGATTTGAGCTCTTTCAGAGCTTGGATGTGTTCTCTGTGCTCGTATTTAGCTATCACTCTGAATCTGTTATGTTATTTGTGGAAATTTGTTACGACCCAGGTTTTACTCTTTGGCTTCTTTAGCTGAAGTTTAAGCAGCTGCATTTTTTTTTTCGTCGATATTGTTTGCTCCGGATTGGCTAATTTAGGAATTGTCTCCGTTGATATTTTGTTTTTGTTTTATATTTCTATAAGATCTCCCGGAGTCGACAACTCTGTATCATGGTTTTTTTGCGGTGTTTGTAAATTCTTAACCTTTGTTTTGTTTGCATTTGAGGATATTACTGCGTGTTGGTAACTTCTTTTTGGGAATTTCAATGCCTGCTCTTGTTTGGTGTAATATTGTAGTTTCGTAAATGGTTATACGTCTATGGTCTTCAGTGACTTCCGTCTTATTGTAAATGCAGTATTTGGTCACGCATTTTAGCGACTTTCAATTGGCATGCCTTGGGAGTTTCTTTCTTCACGAGGGTGTCTTCTTCTTATCGGGTCTTCCTTTCATATTTCTTGAACGAGCAGGCTGGCTGAGCAAATACAAGATTCAGGTTTTGCTTTCCCTGCTTTTTTTGTTACTGTTCGTGCAGTTTCTTTTAGTTTCTTTGGTGTATCCAGGTTGTGAATTGGTGCTATTCTTTGACTTCTAGTTAGAATAGTAATTTGTTTCAGCTTCTTACTACTGTGGAAGGTGATCTAAAATAAAGACATGAATAAAATAGGGTTCACATCTGCAGCGTCAAAAATCTCAGCTTAAGGCTTAGTTGACCAGAGTTGAAATAAAATTAGGTAGCTTTTCTCCATTACTCCATTCTCAGAAATGGTTGTATGGTTTTAGCTTTCTTTTTGGATCAATCCACATGTTCTACCTGACTACCCTTTGCGTTGAGAGCGAAGACCAAACGGATGGAAGAGGCACGTGACTGCTTGACTAAAGTAGTTAAATGAAGGGCGGTGGATGGGATAAGAAAGTAGGCAGTCGGCCTACCCATGAAGTATCCAATACATGGCTGAAGAAATTACTTTGTATCTCTATCTGTATATAGATATGTTTAGATGTGTGTGTGTATATATAAAAAACTTTTGATGACTTTTATTGTCCTTTTGACATTATTTCTGATTGCCTGTTATATGCAGAGTAAGAACAACAGCCCTGCAGCTCAGGAGAAGTGTATTACTCGTCTACTCTTGTACCATTTTGGAGTCAATCTGCCAGTCATGCTACTCTCGTATCCTGTCTTCAGATACATGGGCATGCGAAGCAGTCTTCCATTGCCGTCCTGGTATTTTCAGGTTCTTTATATGCTGAATCTTTGTTCAGTCAGACTGATTCAAAAATTGCTGTAAATATTTACACACATTCTTATTTTGTTTTAGAGATTATCTTTCCTTAGTTCACATTACAAATTTTCCTATAGATGGAGCATAGATAATCAGATTATTGTTTGGTTCTGCAGGCAAGTAGTTCTAACTCAGATCATGTTCTATTTTATCCTGGAAGATTTTGTTTTCTACTGGGGTCACCGAATATTGCATACCAAATGGCTGTACAAGCATGTTCATAGTGTCCATCATGAGTGAGTGGGACTAACTGTTGCCATGTTTTCATGTCAAACAGTATTGATGCATTTGTTAGCTTATTTTTATATGAACAGATATGCTACCCCATTTGGATTGACGTCTGAATATGCTCATCCTGCTGAGATATTATTCCTTGGATTTGCAACCATCATTGGCCCAGCAATCACTGGACCTCATTTAATGACTTTGTGGCTCTGGATGATACTTAGAGTACTGGAGACAGTTGATGCTCATTGTGGTTACCACTTCCCATGGAGCCTTTCCAACTTTTTACCTTTGTATGGAGGGTAAGTGGCCTTTTAGTGGTATAAGTTTCCGAAGCAGTGGCTTTACTTTTTTATTTCTATTCTTGTTGTTGATGGTTGTTTCTCGATCTGCAGTTCTGATTTTCATGACTATCATCATCGCTTGCTGTATACAAAATCAGGAAATTACTCATCTACTTTTGTCTACATGGACTGGTGAGTCTTGGGCTTCTGCTGCTTGCGACTTCTAATTTTGAACCTAGAGGACAATATTCGCCACTCAACATCCCTGCACACAAGTTTAAATCATATTACAGGCACTTTATATCAATTTGGTTAATATGACTTTCTCTGACACCTGACTGAATTTGGAGTAGCACTTGACTCTTCCTAGTGGGATTTCATATTTACTACTGTCCTTTTTCCCTGGTCTTGTTGTTGTATATCAGTATGAGGGGTAATTTGAGCCAAACTTGCATTTATGTGATATTGATGATGGCCTACTAAGCCTATTTTTGGGTGGATAAGATCATTTTACTATCATTTTTCTTTTTCATAAATCAAATGTGAGCTTGACATGATTATTAAAATGGTTAGCCCTGGATAGAAAATTAATTTAATTTGTAGGTTGTGTTTTGGGGGTCATCATGCAGCGGTTACCACTTGGTTCACAGAAATAGTTTTGTTTGTCTATGATTTCTCAGCGTTAAAAAATTTAGAGATGTGCTTTGGAAGTTGTAACCTTTGCAAGATATAGTTACAAATAAGTCAATTTTCTGCCCACAAATTAATGAATTGTCAAATGCACTCCTCTAAAAGATAAAGGGAGTAATGGATAATTACAAAAGAGTTCTCTTTGTTTGGTTGCCAATATCTAATTCTAAATGAAATTCCTAAATTATCCCTAATGTAGATTAATATTATGCATATGTTATTAAGTATGATGTTAGTAAAACTACAGAAGTTTTTTCTTCTATATGTTGACTTTTGAGTATCCCTAAACTTGTAGAAACTCTAAATAGTATTTGCATTTATTAGGATACTGATAGAATTAATTGTGTCTGTTTTTGTATTTCTTTGTAATTTTTTTATAAAGATTGTGAGACTGTTTTTGGAGAGATCTTTCATTCAAGCTATGTATCAAATGTGGCATAGTTGCTGAACTTGTGCATTTTATGTACCTGGATCTTTGTCTTCTCAAACTAATTGCAACGTGCTGCAAATCAGCGAACACTGACAATATTATTTCTTATTGCATTTCTTTCATTTTCTTTCTTTTTGTTTGAAAGATGGCTTCTCTATAACAATAAGTAAGAACTTAGGACAGAAAAGGATGCTGAAGTTTACAGTATCAGCTGTACCTTTGTGTAACCTCCCTCATATTCTGCTTAGTCAATACTTCTTTATCCCCACTACGAAACACATGACATGTTCCAAACAAAGCATGTCATACTAATCTTATTTCCAGATATTTTTTATTTGTAAGGATAATTTAGTGCTGATGGTGAATAATTTTTCAAACTGAATCTAATATTTCTCTTTTCTGCTTTTCATTTAACTAGATTCTGATGCCTCATTATTCTTTTTGTTTTTTCTATACTTCTTAATTCATCACATTGTTTTCCACTGGCATTTCTATGTTGGCAGAGCAGAGGAAGCACATTTTTTTGCAAATAAATTTATTGTAGGCATCAGATCTTACTTGCTTGGTTCTGATTCCCCTTCAACTTCTTATGCGCACTCGGTTTAGATGTAATGGGGAGTGTTATTGAATGTGGTCTATAGGTATTTACGTGTTTGGCATTTGGCTCTCAGCCAGAGTGCCTTGCCCTTTACTGATACTACCATCATACTCATGCTGACCACAATGCAACGGCTTTGCAAACTTTCAGGCTATTTGGTACTGATAAGGGTTACAGAAAGTTGAAGGCTCTGAAGAGTATTGGAAATGAAGATGACTGCATGCAAATGTAATGTTAGAGAAGTTTCTTTTATCTTAGCTTCACATCAGAAAGTGGGTTCCTGATAAAAGGACGTGCCTGAAAAGTTCCATGCCCCAGCCTTTCTCGTATTCGACCACCCCTCTTTTGAGTTTAGTTGATGTTCATGTTACAGCGTGTGGTAATTTGGTTCGGTGGAAAGCTTCTCTGACGTTTTGTACCCTACTACTGTTCCATGAATGAATTAATTTGGTGTTCTTTTTTAAGTTGTTCAGTTTTGGTTTTCGAACAACTCATTTTATCTGCATTCCGATGTAACACAGGAGAAGTACTCATTTATCTTCACCAATCCTTTTATTAATCTACCTTGCATAGTTGCATATGCTTTTACCCTTGTCAATGATGATCACTCCTTAGATGAAGCTAATTGACAGTACGATGTCAGTGGCGTAGTTTGTTGACGGTATCTGTTTTCCCTGCCAACTTTTACTTTTCCTTGGTTCTATGTGCCGAGTGATGGACTGTAGCTCTTTAGTCACTACCATGAGAAGATGAACATCAATGAAATCACTTCATTTTATTTTCTTTATAAAATCACTTCTTTTTAAAATTTTTCATGAAATCAAAACATAAGAGAGAATGTTTGAAATTTGTTCTTATCAAAAGAAATATCGACAATGACTTGGTTCTTTGATTCCAAACTGAGATAAGGTAACTTGGTTGAAGGGAAACAAAGCTAACAAAATCCTCCTGAAATCTTAAATGTTGTGCTGTGTTTCTGACAACTTATGTTGGAAATTGTATCCCAAAACTTCTTGGTTATTGGAAATGGTCACCGTAGTCTTCGGAGCTAACGAGACGAGCGTTTTCCAATGGCGCAAACAGTATCAGGGTAGTGAAACGTGGATTGGGAACTTAAGAATGGGTTCTTGGAACTGGTTTTCCAGTGCAGGAGACTCTGCAACCTCTTTTAAGAATTTACGTTTGTACCAGTTGGTTTGTTTCTCTTTCTTTTTCTTGGAAAGTCTCTTCCAATGTCAAACAAAAAGTACCATCTAGGTTAAGGGTTTGAGTTCTTGTTTTTGTTTGTCACTGACAGAACTTGGAGGTGGCGGTGGTCCCTTGGCATTATAACCTCTTTATCTTTACTCGGGATGTAGATGGGGAATTTTCAACATGCCAATATACTCTCACTCTCCAAAACTAATCTCCTTCTCTCTTTCTCCCCGTAAGGAATCCAATCCAATTAGAGCACTAGCATAGCAGACTTCTGTCTTAAGTTTTGACATTATTTAATAACCAAAACTTAGGTAAGCTTAAGCAAGGCCAGATTCAAAATCCGCTTGTGAATGCAATAGTGTTAAATATTTAGTAGTAATGCTGAGCTGCTTCTCGGAGTCCTGCAAGACACGAACGAGAATTAATTTGAGTGTAATAGTGACTTAAAAGTGTCACTAATAATTCGGTCCCATCCAAAACACCTTATAAAATATACCCAAAAAAATTAGGTAAATTTGACTTTTTAACTTCTAATCAAACTAACATCATCTCGGATTTCAAATCCCTGTATATAGATTCAATAGATAAAAAATACCGAAAAAAACTCCATTCTCGTTCTTGCTATCAACCTTTTCCTAGCAAATATCCCTGGCAACTCAAAGGTGCAATCGATCATTGAATGAAACAGGTGGTCATAACCATACTTGGGGTTGCTCAAACATAATAAACAATTTAGTACAAACAAACCAAAATATTACTCCCGTCTAAAAGAAGATCATGTACACACCCTTATCTGCTTGCATACAGAAGAAGAAAGTGTGGTGGTGATTTCTGGGAACAGATCTTCTCTTACCCTAACCTGTTCTATTAATGTTATTCCATATATTTGTGTCTTCTGTTCCCGTAACATGAGGATGAAAATCAATAGACAAAGATTAAAATTCGGTTTTGGATATAGATGATTTCATCCCGTGAGTTCTAGGTGTCCCTTTCACTCAGAAACTGATCATTAATTAGTACATTTAGGTCTTAAAGTTTGTGCTTCCGACGTCATGTCATTTGTTACACTGAAAACAGGTCAAATCAATGTATTCACGTACCAACCTCTTAGAGAGCAACAGCTAGGGATTGCGGTAGATTCCACCTATTCTTCAACTTTTTACCATCCTTGCTGAAATTATATTGGCATTTGTGTTTTCCAAAATGATACCCGTAATCCATTTCATTTGGTTTCGATGGAATCTCGTCCTTTCCTGAGTTTCGGGAATATACCTTTTGTTTTCTGTTCTATTGTATTTTATTCTATTAGCATATTTATATAAAATTTATATAAATATGTAGATAAAATTAAAATATCATAATTAAAACAGAAAATTTCATATATTAAGTTTTATTGTTGAAAAGTTTTTCATTCCTCTCTTTTTAAGTTGCATATATTTCCGCTATTTTGAATAGTTTGTAGTCCTTTTCTAAGTTCTATGTTTTGGAGACCTATATAATTATTTGCTCCAAATCATCATCAATGCACAAGTTATTCAGCTCTTGAATTCTCTCCATAACTCCCTTAAAGTAGTGGAATTTGAAGAATAAATGAGTGCTTGGTTAATGGGTTTAGGAAGATATCAATGGGTACAAAATGAAAAAAAATCAGTTAGTTATATATTATCATTACATAAATAGTTTTTTGATATCTGAGTTTTGAGGATTACTCCATATCTCCTGAATATGAGAGGAATGAAAAATCATTCCTAAGTAATGCACAATTGTCACGGGCGTGATAACGTATCACACGCCTGTGACTGAGTGTTATGGGTGTGTCACGCCCATGACAATTATTTTTGTTTTTTTGGCTTTTTTGCTTTTTTGCTTTTTTCCTTTCTTAGTAAAATAATATAATTAATTAGAATATATTAAAATTAATTAAAATATATTAAAATTTGATATAAAAAATTTATTTTTTCTTTTTTAGCAAAACAATATAATTAATTGAATATCATTAATTAGAATATATTACAATTAAATATTATTAATTAGAATATATTAAATTTTGATGTAAAACAAAAATTTAACAAATTTTTATTGTTTACTTTTTTAGGAAAACTATATATTTAATTAAATATAATTAATTAGAATATATTAAAATTTGATATTAAAATTTTAAAAAAATTGTATTTTTTTTCCATAAAGTGATTACATTACAATTCGTTTATAGACAAAAGTTATGTTATCTATCCCCGTCTATATAGACAACATCAATG
>JAOQMM010000008.1:23514292-23538995 GCA_027563515.1 Erythroxylum platyclados | reverse complement strand
ATTAATAATTTTTAAATTATTTATTTTAAAAATAAAATAATTTTTATTAATAATGTATTTATAAAGATTATATAAAGATTAAAATAAATTTAATTAAAAATAATTTATTTTTAAGATTTATTTAATGTATTATCATTATCAGTAATAAAAATATTTATTTTATTTTAAAAATAAAAATAAAATTTACAATAAAATTTTAAAAAAAATTAAAAAATTAAATGTATTAAATAAAAGTGGGAGAAGGAAGAAGGAATAAGTAATAGAAGCGAGACATTAGTGTCATTGTGGGGTGGGGGAAACTTTTTGCATATCAGTCCCTGCATTTTTTAAAATTTTCAGTACCGGCCGGTATTTTGAATGTCATCGGTATCGGTTGATATCGACCGATATTTACATCTGATACTAGTACACAATTTTTAGTACCTTTTTTTGACCGTTACGGTACGAAATACAAAACCTTGGTGGTTCCACATTTAAAAATATTAATAAAATTTTTAATTTAAGAATGCGGGTCTCACATTGTCACATGGATCTAACATGGTAGTGTAGGACCCACCTACATAATAAAATATTATAAATAAGTATTAGGTGAATGATAACCTAGCATACTTGGTTAATTTATGGTTGAATTTTAATGTTTTTCAAATATCAGGATTTAATTTGTACTCTCTGAAACGATAGGTTAAATTTGTCGGAAGATTTAAACATTGAGGTTAAAAATGACCCTTTTGCCCAGAAAAATATTATATGTTCTGAAATTCAATCCAGATGCACTATTTATAAAATCATTTTCTACCTCAACTTTTCAATATTGAAAGTGAAAAGACAACTAATGATTATATAAATAGAGCATATGAGTCATCATTTTAATCACAAATCTCCTAAAAGATTGGACTAATTCGGAAAATGCCTAAATAAGCTTTGGACTTATTGTCCTAGGTGTGCTTTATTATTAAAAAGTGTAATTTTATTTTAAAATAAAACAATATTTTTTAAATATAGTTAAGTTTTAGGCTTGAGGTCGGGTTGGCTGTGAGACTTGAGTTTGAGTTTGATCCAAAGTTTAAAAATTTTTATAAATAAAAGCTCAAATTTAGTTTGAAGCTCAGTCAATTTAGGTTAGATATGTTGATTTCGGATTAGATTAGATCGGACCGAATCAAACTGGGGACTATTTTTCTACCCTTAAAGAGGAAAACCTATCAATTCAAAACCATAAAAAATTTCTCCATTAAATAAATATGATGTGGTAACCACTTTTTAATTATTTAATGGAAGTAAGTAGCAAGGTAAAGAGGAATTCATCATTTTCTTCTATTTTTTAAAAGTGTACGTCCACAGATTCCTTTCTCAAAGGTTACACCCTCTAATATTATGAAATAATATAAAAAATTAAAATTTTTAAAAGATATTTATATGAGTACATATAATAAATAACTTATCAATTCTAAGAAATTTAATTAAAGTAAAATATAATCCACCAATTATTCGATTATTCCTAATTGTAATCATCTCTAACTAAAATATATAATAGATATTTCCTTTCCCTTAGTGGATTGGTTAGAACATTGATGAGGATGGCCTCAAATTCAATATCCATGTAGTTGACACGTGCCTCAAAAGTATTTGGGGCAAACACTATGATTAACAACGTTTGGCAACTCGGAAAGCGACCTTCTTTCTCAGGCAACAAAGGAAAACAAAATAACACATCTTCCCAAATGGTTGAAGCACAGTTACTTTCCTGATAATATGATTTCAGGCACGAGGCTATAATTCGGCAATATGTTTGTGCCTCTGCAGATAAGAAGATAAGAAGTTAGAAGTTCAATATAGATAATTTTCTTTTACTTGGGAGCTCTTGGTCGGACCCACTTCCTGATTTGATTGACTTAGTAAATGTTTCGCTGCGTAATGCAGAGTTAAGTTCGACGATACAGAAAGCTATTCTGTGTATATGTAAATAGAACTCCATTTTTCATATAAAAATAAGGCTAAAATATATTTAATACACTTGTATTTTATCTCTTGATATATTATGCCTCTCTCTATTTTAAAAATAGACTTATTATCATTTTTGACCATCAGTCAAAGGAGCTTAAAATTTAAAAGAACTTTTCTACCCCTATATTACGATGACATTACTACAACTATATATATTGCACTTTTTGGACAAAAATATTTTTTGTCTTTCGTTAACTAAAATACATTATACCTCTATATTTTTTTGCTTTATTTTATTATACCCTTTATTTCAAGAATAAAAATTATTTTAAGCATAGATTATATTTGACCGTTAATAAATAAAAAAAAAATTAAAAATACCATTGTCTTTACAATTTTACTTCATGATCATTGATTTATGAAAAAATTACAAAATTTTATTTATGAAACAAAATTAAAAAAAGATTTTTTTTGAAGATGCCATTTTTTTCATAATTGTATGTTCTACTGTTAATTTATGAAAAAAGAAAAAGCGAGAGGTTTAGGAGGAGGGGCTGTATCGAATTAAAATGATCACTTTGAGCCTTTGGCTGACTAAGTTCCACTTTGAATGTTGGAAAAATAGAAAAAGGTTCTGGTGTTTCAGATTTAAAATCAGTTACGTTTATCTCTATATATTTATTTATATGTTGCGTTTGTTGTTGTATCTGGAGTCTGAATTCTGACTCTCTCTAGTTTCCTACGAAAACTAAAGAATTAGAGTAGATAAATAAGTACGGTAATTGGGAAGAAAGACATTACATTTTTTAATTTTTACTTGCTTGTTTGTATGAATAAGATAAGAATTTACAATTCTATAATAAATTTTAAATAATTTTAAATTTTTATTCCTAATTCAAATATAATTTGAAATTAAATTAGGAGCAATAAATGAACAGTTTATAAAAAAATTAAACATTTTCTCCCATTCATTTAACATAATTTCCTTTTTTCTCTTTTTCTTTATGTTTCATATTAACTAAAATTCTCTATTCAATAATTTTTATTATAAAATAAGTTCATTTTGTTTTTTTAATTTATTCTTTGTAAAAAAATCATACACAATTATTTAAAAATTAATAATTTATTAAATCATTAAAAATAATTTAAACTATTTATTTATTAAATACAAAATTTTTATTAACCAAAAGACTATAAGTATATTTTTTTCCAAAAAATGCAACATGTACAATTGTCGTGATGTCATTGTAATACATAAGAAAAAAAGTATTTTTGAATTTTAAACTTCTTTAACTGATAGTGAAATAAGATAATAAGTTCATTTTTAAAATAGAGAGAAGCATAATGTACTAAGGGATAAAACATAAAGAGATTAAATGTAGTTTTAACCAAAAAAAAAAACTAACGCAATCAGCATATTTAATGCGTTATATAAAATAATAAAATTGATGCATTCAATGTGATACAAATGTAATAATGTATAAAAAATTCATATTAGATCCTATATCTATCTATTTCTTAAAGAGTAAGGTAAAGATTTATATCTCTTCAAAAAGCATGTAAGGTGTAATTATGAATTGTGATGTTTAGCATTGAAATAAAATTGATTTGTACTTTAATAATAGCCACCCTTACAAGTTTGTATAGGGCAACAGATCATACCAACTAGGTTCGCAATCAATGTCAAGAACATCACCGTTCGTCCTGTTGATTGGCTTCTCCTGTTGAGTTTTTGTACATCTTTTCTTATTCCTCTTCTGCAACCTTTGGGTACCTTTCACTGTCCTTTTCTCCTTTGCACCGTAACTTTGATGGTAGGGATGACAACGGCTGCGTATGGCATCCCACGGCAAATTTTAAAATGTTTTTTAAAAAAATTAAAATTACAAAATAATTATTTTTTAATTAGATTTAAATTTAAGTTATCGGATGCCATCTTATTTTACTTAGAATAATTATGCTCTAACTAATAAATTGACTTATTAAAAATAACTAAATTAAAACCCAAAAGTCAAAAATTAATGCAATACTCTGACAACATTTAGGATTCTTCGAACAATGTGATATCTCACACCGGATAAATCGTTAACCCTTCTCCCTCTTACTAAGATTGCAAAATGTTCTTATAAATTATGGCTAATATTAGGTATATAAGCACTGATTTTAAATCCAGAAGTTAATCGTAATCTGGCAACTTTACGTAAGACAGTTTAATTTTTTGAGGTGATAGTGAAAAAATTAACAAATAAGTCACCCTTACTACCGCTCTACAGAACCATACATAAGATTTTCACCTCATACAGCTCCTCGTTCAATTCTTTCGAAGTCATTGGATCCGATCCTTTTCCTCGTTCGAGAAGCTCCTACCTAATTATGCTCTAACCAATAAACTGAATTATTAAAAATAACTAAATTAAAACCCAAAAGTCAAAAACTAATGCAATAGATTCTTCTAATTTCAATTGTCATAGAGTTGATTCAATATTAGCCAATCCACATTGCAAATTTAATGTATTTAATGTAAATACATTGAACAACTTTTTTAGGCATTCAATTTGATATTAAATGGGAACGTGAAATGAATAGAACCAGCAGAGTTGCCAACAAAAGATTTTCACTCACACAACATCAAAGCTATTTCATCTTTCTCTTCCTATTCCCATTTTCTTTTGTCCCCACCCGACAAAAGACAGAACCCAAAAAAAAAAAAACCGCTATTTTCCTCGCCATTCCTCCCTCCTTCCTGAGGAACGCTCTAAAAAAACCCACCCTTACATTAGAAACCCGAATTTAAAAATTAAAAAAAAAACACAGAAGATAGAATAAACAAGGACATGATAAGTGCCATGGCTACGTGTCCCTTCTAAGATCGACCACGACCACGCTCACGTTGTCGGTACTGTGCCTAGCCAGAGCTAGCTTTGTCAGCAACGTCGACGCGTCCGAGCACGCCCTGTCAGACTTCTCCCAACCACCGCTTGCCGTCTCTCCAACCACGTTCTCCGGCAGCCGGGCCACCGCCTGCCCCTTTCCTTTCAAACACATACGCGCCACACTGCATGCCGTGTCGTTTGACACCACGTCCCAAAGCCCGTCACTGGCCAGAATCAAGCAATCGTCTTCTGACGTTCGCTCCGTTATTGTCACCTCTGGCTCGCAGCTCACGTAGGGTTTCAAATAGTTGTCTCCTGTATTACGTATTATTAGTGGCTAAGACAGACAACTTTTTAACAGGACACAATTCTCGAAAATGTCAAATCTACTCCTGTGTTTTCAACGCAAGGAAAATACTTTCTATTAACGTAATGATGATCTATACCGATAGCTCTCGACATCGCGAGGACTCCAAGAACCCGCGGTCCGTCCCAATAGATAACTCGCCCTCCTGCGGCTTGGATCCGGTTCAATTCGTCTGGACGGTCCGGCTGTTAAAACCATCACCAGGAAAAAAAACAAAAAGGAGTAAGAGACTTCCATGATACTGGGAGTAGCCTACGATAACAATGTGTGTACATAAAAAATCAGCGCTCATCTTTGACGTCATTCTACTGTTTGGCCGTGTAGAAAATTAAACCGAAAAGAGAAGCAATCGAAAGCAACAGTTAAGAGCGACTACCTACTACGAATAACAAGTCTCTCCTATTTTTATTAAACACGCCGATACACACATTTAGGTGCATACTGCATCCACAATGAATAAAAGACCAAACCTTATGATCGGACGACAGTGGGATTGCCTTGCCGCTCCGGCACAAGACGGCACGGGAATCACCGCAATTGGCGACTATGATCTTGTCAGGCGTAACAATAGCAACGACGGCAGCAGATCCAACAGCGTCGCATTCTGGGGATTGCATCTCACACCGGCAAATGGCCCCGACCACCGCCTCGTTCCACGCCACCACCTCCTTGTCCATCCTCAAGAAGCTCTTCTCCATCGCGTTTTTCCACTCCGTTGACAACGCTTCTTCGTTCTCGAGTTCCTCCTTTACGAGTTCGTGCAGTCTCTCTTTACACTTCATAGCCACCTAAATAACACGACTCCAAACATCAGCTTACATACCAGTTGCAACATTCTTAACTTCAAATGGGAAAAGTTTACAGCTTTTGTTCATATGATATCAAAAAGACATCAAAGTTGATCAAACATCTTAATAGTACTACTACTAGTAGTACTAGCAACGCCACTAGTATAGTATCAGACCGTACGTGAGAACAACCGTGGCCATCGTAGACACCGAAATAGTGTAATTGAGTATTAGTTCCCATATCTCGGAGGCAGAAAGAAGGGTGAACCGCAACTGCATCCTCCATGTCTCTTCTCCTTCCACAAACTGAAGCTACACCGAACTTTGGGTATAATTCTTTATTATCAACTGAATTAGTGAAAATAGATGGACTTAGAGAGAACTTGATAGACTGGCTCGCAGATAATCCATTATTATTGGCATTAGTATTATTATTATCGACCTTGAGGACCAGTCTTTTGCCTCCGTTATCTGCCAAAACACAATTCTCGACGGCGTTCTCGCACTCCCGAGACAATGTCTCTGCCGAGTCAGCATAAGCTTCCAGCTTCTGCCGTTTACGGCCATCCTCCGTTTCGAGCGCGGGCGCTACCCCACTTACCATTTTGAACCGTCTGATCTCCATCCTCCTCCGCCTTGCAGCTCGCGAACTCCCCTCACACTCTGATGATCCCTCTCTCTCACTAATCAATCCACAGCATATCTCAGCCATCAACGCCCAAATTTTATCTGACAACCCAAAAGACCGAAACTTTGAACAATCATCCACCTCGAGTGTGAGGAGTGTACACTAAAGAAGGCTCCTTTTGAGACTGAAGAGACCAAGAGAAAGAGAGAGAGCAGCCATGAGAGATGAAGAGTGAGTAATGTTCTGCAAGAGTACAACATAGGAAGCTGTCAGAAAGCAAAGTGTTTTTGCTTTGTTTCATTTTTTGATGAGCATCGTCATAAAACGGGCAGGCTGCCCGTCACCATCCCGGGCAGGCAAACCGGGGCAGTTACTATTTGCGGCATGACGTACAGGCTCCTATTTCTATATCTGAGCATCTTCACCGTTTGATGATTCTCCCTAGCCTCAGCATCGTACGCGTGTGCCTTCATTTTTGGACAAAAGCTACGTGACCCAATAGCATTTGAATACGACCCCTTTTCATGTACTTACTTTCCTGACACGCATGTGGTTCTTCGTAAACCTATTTTGAATACATATATATATATATACATACATGTATATATAAAACTCACTTTAATAGTTTTATATCGTAAATGGAAGATGGTAACACGTGTCCAGATCGTGGGATACGAGGTTGAACGGAAGCATTCGTCCTCTTTTCTCATTGTTTTTACTTTTCGAAAATTCGGCATTTCCTCTTTTTTTTTTTTTTCCTTTGCAGCGGGACCGGGGGTCTTGTGGTGTGGCCCAATCAATTGCCATTACGTATAATTTAGTGACGTCCTCATAGAGGACCCACTAGTCCAAAGTACCAAAAAAAATCCCGTCGCTGTCTCTCCTCACACCACGTATACGAATTCAAAATTCTCGAGTCACCAAAGGCAACAACTTCAAAGTTTCCACCAAATTGCATTTGCAAGAAATTTCTAAGTACAACAGTATCTGACCTTCGGTCATTGCGCGCGCGCGGAGTCGCAATTTAATCTTGTTTTCGTAATCCTTGTCCTTTCCAAGATGTGTCTTTTCATTGTATAATTTTGTTCATAGATTTGATGAGTAGTAATGGATATTATTCTATGCTTTCGATTCATGGTAAGTGATCTGAGATGTAAAAGCTAAAAAGGGGAGAGATATTTTAGAGAGTGGAGGCGGAGGGAATTGAGGTTGCTACCAACAAAATCACGCTCTAAACTTGGAAACTAGATTCTATTCTACACGTGGAGGGGAACAAATGGGCAACGTGTAGAGGTGACAGATAGGACAGTACGGTGAGTGGGGTCCACGAGTGAATAAACCCAGGCCATAGTGATGGCTCCACGTGTAAACAATGGCTGGCAAGCAGTTGTGCTGTATATCCGGTGAGTGAGGTTGACAGAAGCAGGAAGGAGGGGGTGGGTGGGGGCCAAATGTAGTGCCACGTGCCGCCCTTAAAGCAACAAGCACACGACACCAAACCTTAATCCATGGCCATAGTTACTTTTTTCTAACCAGAGTATGTTTGTTTGGTTAGGTGTTTAGGTTGCTGCGGTTGAGAACGGTGCAAAGCCCTAGTACCATCCTTGGTTTTTGAAAACCGGACACGCCGAGATCTCGGATACGTGAAGAGCGGACACGTGGTGGGGGAGGGTGAGGAAAAAGTTATCCATTAATAACTTAAAAAAAAAGAAAAATTATTAGTTGATCTTTGTTAACCAAGTTGGTCTTTGGTATAAGTTAACAAAACGAGAGGAAAGACATACGTGGGTGAAAGAGAAAGACACGTTGAATGAAATCGTCGGTGGAGGGGGGTTACGTGGTGGGCAACTCTTGGGGGTAAGTGAAGGTGGGGGAGGCGGAGGTGGGTTGATGCATGTTTGGCAAATTGCACACTATCTTTGCGTGGGGAGGGCGGCTGCCGTTGTGTCCAGGCCGTCGCTCCAACCACATTTGGCGTTTCGCTGACATAAAAACAAAAAAAAAGAAAAGCCTGCGCCGGTAATTTGCTGTTAAACTAAAAAAAAATTCATTCGGTTCTTTCTCAGAATATAGCTGGCAGCCTGCCTCAGCCGGTTTTGGAGTGAGTTCCCATGGATTAACGTTTCATGTGGCGGTGGTGAACTAGTTTGCAGTCCTTTTCTTTCCTCCTATCCCTTCTCTTCTCCCCTCATCTCGTGCATTAAGTGATGAATTAATTATAACAGATCAAAAAAGGATTAACAAATAAAGATACACGTGGCGTAGGTTAATAGACGAAGGTGACATGACATCTGGACAAAGTTTGAAGAAGACGTGGTAATGACTCTATAACGACGTTAATTGTTGGTAGTGGTGGTCGCTTTATGTTTTATTCTCGATGAATAGTACTCTGCTTGACATGGATTTAAACGTTTCATTAACGGCCTGTATTGAATGGTATCAGCTCATCTATGCTTAAAGTAAGGTATTGAGTTCGACTCTTGAGAATGAAGTCATTTTAAATAATTTGTGGGAAAAATTTGTCGTTTATAAAAGTCCTATCCTCTTCGAACTGGATTAGTCAAATTTGTCCGAATATCATGGAGTGAAAAAAAAAAAAATCAAATACAAAACTACCAACCATGTTGGAATATGTAATATACACAAAGATAGCTTGTATGGTTTAGAAGCGTAAGAACTTAAGAAGCGAATAAAGCATATTGAGGAGTTGGCGTTCAAAAATCAAAAGAAAGATAATGAGTTGATGACCGGTTGGCGTTGGAAAGATGGGTAATCACAATCAAATATTCTAGGGGAAAGACACGTTCACCTACCGAATTCTTCCTCATGCATGCACTTGGAGATTTTAATCAATGATACCAAAATCTCCACAACATAAGCTTTCACTACTTTACTATTTATTTGAATAATATTGTGTACTATGAAATTTCTTTTCCCAAATATTATTTTAGCTTGGGAACATGACTTCAAACTTAAATTCACTCACTTATTAAGGTCAAAAGTCAGTTAACAGATTGTGAAGTTTAATTATATCTAATGACTTTGGTAGGGAACCTACCATAGATAACAAGTTAATAACAATATATAACTGCCTAAGTTGAAAATGAATACCAAATTTTAACATGAGCTGGTGACTTTGGTGTTATAGGTACATAAGGGATACATAGGTCCGGTATTAATATTTTATAGGCTCTGGGTGAAATAAAAAAGAGTCCCTATTTTTGTCTATTATTAGGTCCTCATAACGAATAAAAATAAACAAAATATGGGTCCTTTTTGTTATTCTTTATAAAGTCAAGAATAAATCCTATTTTATTTTATTTTATTTTTATGAGGATAAAAATTAGAGATATCAATTTTGACCCGAGTTAGTTAGACCACAAGCAGGGTACAGCCCAAGGTTGGTTGGCCCAACGGGGCCACGGTGACCCACCCGTCACTTCCAAAACGATATTATTTTTTATATTTTTTTAAAAAAATACATAAGGCAGGGAGCTACGGGCCAGTCAATTAACGGTCAGATCAAGCTATGGGCCAGTTATCTCCAACCCGTCGCAGCATAGGCCTGATCATTGACATCCCTAATAAAAATGAGCGAAGATGATCCTATGTAAGTACCCAACTTATCCTTACTCAGGCCATATAGGTTCTTCTCCATAATTAAAATTTCTAATAAAACTAACCCTTTCAACTCTTGAGAGTACAAGCTTCAAGTAGTGGTTCGCATGGTAGACCAGTATGAGGCTTTTAAACTCAGTCAATAGCCTTTCTATTCAACCATTGTAGGCGTCGTTCCACCCTGGGCCAACGTACCCTACCACAGGCACAGAGGTCAAGCGGGCATACAAAAGCAAATCTTGCTGTCTGGTGGCAAGTCAATTGGATTGGACAAATAATTCATAGCTTAACAAGCTATGAATTAATTGAGGTTCTGCTTTAAATGTTGGGGTTACCATAAGTCTAATAGGGTCACCTGAAACGCATTCTGAGAGTTTTGACATTTGCGACATAACTCATATTATTTAAAGCCTTCGGTTTCAACCTTGCCACTGTCTTATAATGAGTAGGCTTTAAATGTTGAGGTTTTTAGATTAACTCGGCACGGTCGCCGTTACTTATGAAGTATTCAAACTCTTCAACTGTATCTTTACCGTTAGTTTTAATAGAAAATCTGAAACGACAGTATGGGCAAACTTTCATCTTTAACAGGGTGCTTGATTCATCTATTATTTTTCTAATTTTTCTTTTCTAAAAAAATAGAAGTTCGTTCTATTAATACTAGTGTAAATAATTGCTAGTCCATTCTGTAAACCAATTTGGAAGAATGTCTGTCTTAAAGATAATAATAGGAAAGGCAAACTCTACATCTTCTTTGGTGTTTCCAATTTAGATCTCTTATCCACCATTTCTAGTCTCTAATTGCATCATGCTCCACCATTCAAGTATTTTAGAGTGTCTATTTCTACTAAAAACCCAAGATATGGTGATTGTGTACCCCTTTTGAGCTAGTTAAGGGCATAATTCACTCGTGGCAGAATAAATTCCTTTTTAATCATTACAACAAATATAACTTTTGGATCCTTTTTTTTTTACTATGATTTAAAATTCGTAGCTAAAATTGATTCTTTGGCTACCATTTTCAAATTTTGTAGCCAAGAAGTAACTTATTGGCTAAGTTTGGATCCTTTTAAGACTATTAATTAAGTTTGTTTAACTACAATTTTATTTTTGTAGCTAACAATTTTTAGCTATGTTTTTCATTGTGAACAAATTTTCGTAGCAAAAAATTTTTAGCAACAAAATGATTTTCATAGCTAAAAATCAAATCTATTCCAGCTATCAGCTACATTTTTTGATATTCATGGTGGAAAAATTTTAGATATGAAAATATTTTTATAGCTAAAAATCAAAGTTCCAATTATTAGCTATGGTTTGTAGTTTTCATATGTAAAAACTTTTGGCTGCGAATATATTTTTGTAGCCAAAAGAACACATCATTTTCTACACTTAAATGATGTTTTTTTAAAGACTTATAACCCAAAAGACAAATCTCTCCTGTCTTCATGTTCTTCTTCTACTTTTTGCTCTTGCTATTATGCATGTTCCTCCTTTTGTTGTTGTGGCTACTTGCTATTGTGTCCGTGGCTAATTGCTGATGTGTTCGTATTCTTTGTCTTTTGTTTCTTTCATATACGTTAGCTTTTCCTTTGTTTTTTATCTTCTTTGTTGAATTGAGTTTTGGAATAGGGTTAAGTAAGTGTCCTCAATCTCCATTAGGGTCTACTTGTCTTGTCTTCTCCTGTTGTTATTCCTATTATTGAGGCTTATATTCAAGTCCTTATGGTTTACACCATTGAATGTATGTTGAAGATAATAAAGCTTAAATCTTTGACTTCCCTTTCAATCTGTGTCTCTTCACTTGAGCTTTTCTTTATCAATTTTCTACAACGATCTACTTCTTTAAAAACTTTCGACATGATAAACAGTATTTGGTTAATTCTATGGTTACATAATTTCTCGAATAGATAAGCTCCCCTTTTTCTTCTATAAAATGTGGGAATGAAAGAAATAGAATCAATCCATACATGCCTATGGTTATAACTTGCAATCTAAATGTGGGAATGAAAAAAATAGAATCAATCATTGGGTTAGTACCTTATAAGAAAAGGTCTGTAGTATTATTCTAACAATCGACTCGCTTCCACCTTTCAAACAAAGGGTAGATAAGGTGATGAATAAAACTTGCAGTATAAATGTCTATTCATTATGGTATATTTTGCAAATATGTTGATAAGGCACTTTGCTTCCCTCTTATTTGCTGGTATTTTACCTTCTTGTATATATTGTTATCCATTCATATGTTTGTTCTTCTATACATGCCTTTATTGCTTCCTTATAGCCCATTCGCTTCTCTTTTTCTAGTATACATTTGGTATTGGCTTCCCTTGGCCCTTATCTTACAGAGTAGGTCTGTAATATTGTTTTGTTCCCTTGGTATTAGTTTTATATCCATTGTCATTCCTTGCACCAAAGATGTACACTCAAATGATATTTTTCACGAGGATTCCTCCTTGATTTCATATATATGTTTGTTTAACCTAATTCACAACTAGATATCAGTCAGTTCGTACTAAGAAATCTAGAGCTTATTGTGGTGTGCGAATCATATACCACATAGTAGAGCCTCATGCTCTATTTCATTATTCATATTTATAGAATAGCTTGACTTCTATACCACATTATCCTTGTATATACAAATTGCGCCATTTTCATCCCAAGTTGATGACTCATCTATGTAAATGATCCAAGCTATGGTGGTCTTTCCTTATTTTCATCACTCTTTGATGAGCCTATAATCTTATCAATAAAAAAATTGGTAACAATGTAAGATTTTAGAGAAGACCTTGTTATGGAGCATATAGAAAACTTGCTCAGCTTTATTGCTTATTTAACTAACCTCTTTAAGGTGTTTAACTTATAGAGTTTTTGTCTAAGTGGCATGTCTTATGACAATACTAATGATGTGGGCTTGGAAATAAGGTCTTAGTTTTTGTGCAAAGGCAACCAAGCTAAATGGAGCCTTTTGAGCTTGTTGTAGAATGTTTGCACCTTTTACATAATCTTACTCAAGTAGTATACCAATTTTAGCTTTATGCCATCTTCCTTGACTAGGACAAAACCTTTAGCTTTGTTTAACATAGTAAGGTATAGATACAATCTTTAGTTGGTGAGGGGATTTAAAGCAATAGAGGATCCTAGAAGCATGTTTTTAGTTGATTGAAGGTCGATTCACACTCTTCACTCAAGAAAAATCCCTTTGGTTGACTTAAGATTCAGAAAAAGGGGAGATAATGGTTTGTAAATTTTGAAAAGAACATATACAATTTTGTGAATGGCTCACATAGAAGCAACCCCTTCCATATGCCATTAAGTGATGTACAATTTTGGGCAAACATGACTGGATCAAATAAATCAACAACTAAAATATGGAAGTCTAGATGAAATGGCAGCCAAGATTTAGAAGTGGCATATTGACATGGAGATCCTAATTGTTTTAAGTCAGAAACTGTCACTAAGGTAGGTGATTATGTAATTTGTTTTTTCAACTAGGAATTTGTTTGTTTTGAGGTACTTATTAAAATTTATTGGTGTAGAATATAGAAACTTTGGAACTTAAGAGGCAGAAAGTAATAGGTTTATGTGTTGTTCCCTCTTCATTTTGTTTATACATCATCTTTAATTTCATTTATAATTTCCCTTTATCTTTTAAGTGAGATACTTAAACTGAACCCAAGCTATAAAGCTCCACTTGATTATAAACCTTTGTGGTTATCTCATCTTTTCTATTTCTTCAATTGCGTTGCTAAAACAATGGTATTTGTTGTTTCGAAATGCCTGGGGATCTACTAAACATTACTCTATTTCATAAAATTTGCTGAGGAATATAACTCTTCAGCTTCTCACTTATGCATGGTTATTTAATGAAATTAGGATTAAGATTTTAGGTGACAAGGTCTAATAAGCTACACTTTTGAAGTTGATATCTAGTTGTTATCTTCGCTCTTGCTTATGGTATATTGGGTTTGAAGATTAATGTTAATTTCTAGTGCTAGCATGTTCTTATTTTTCTATTAAAACATATTTCAATTCACTGGTAAGGAGTAAACTGTAAGCTATATCAGGACCATTTTACTCTATGGAACTTTCTAATAGGTGTTAGGTTTTGAATTAGGTACATATGTTGCTTAGTGTAAGTACATAATTTAACTTTTAACTTTGAACTCCTTATTTGCTCTCTATCTTGTTTACAATATATCATGTCAAATTGCCTAGCTATTACCTTTCTCTGTTAACCATTATGTTTGCTATAAGTAGTTACTAACATCTATGGTATATGCTTCCTCCTTAAGTCAAAAAATATCCTAGATAAAATTTTCTCGGTCTAATATTTGATTCTCAAGTGAGATTCAAAAGTGCTTGTAAATTGTAAGTAGTTTGGTCGATAAAACTGTAATGCTACTACTAAACATAAAGAAAAGAAAAGAAATGATAGGAAGAAGGGATTTGGGTGCTTTAATATTGCTTGGAAAGTTTAAGTGAATTTCATTATACTTTTCATTTTCTAAACTAAGAGACTAGAGCCAAAATACGTGTTTATGGTACCAAAGTAAACACTAGAGAGAAGGTATATTATTGACTGATATAACTCTCTCAAAGATGATTTTGCATGTATTTCTTTTATTTTCCCTTTACCTCTCTCGATTCTTTCCATATCCACTATATATTGCTTTATCTTGGTTTACCATATCTAAGTATAAATCTAGATGACATTGTTATTTGGTAACTTGCTCTCCTAGATTAAAATTTTTCCTTCTAATGAGAATGAAATTAGGAGAGGTTATGAAGATCTAAATATTCATGTATCAGCTGATGCATTTTAGAAAGTTGATGCAATAATTAGTCTAAATGAATCACTACTCTCCTCCATTTTGGTGAGTTTTTACTTACTTTTTAAGATAAAAGCTAATTTAATTGTTGTTAGTCTTTTACAGATATAACTTGCTTGGACAGTATATTTTCTTTATTATGTGTGCATCTTTTATGTTTGTTTTGGTAAGTACACCCATTTTCTCTTCCAGTAAGTTGACATTGGTTATTCTGTGTGTAGGAATATCTAGCATTTGGAGATAATGCATCTGTTGGCAATCAAAATAAAGAGGCATCTACTACTGTTGATGCAAAGAAAGGAATGGGACAAAACTTGGTTTGCCTTGAATGTTCTCAAGCCACTAAGAGAAACCCAAATCACCATCAACAACAACACTAAGCTTTTTGAATGATTATAGGTTCATGGAAATGGACAACACTATACTCGTTCAAGTTATGCTCTAATATTTTTGTAAAATGAGTATGACATATTATAATTTGTAAACTAATCTTTTTATTTATTATTTTGTCTATAAGAACTATTCAAGTTGTCATTTATATCTTGTGTAGGAACAAATGATCATTCTTTAATGTTAGATTCTTTTTATTGGTATAATTTAATGATATTTATATAATTTTACTTTATATATAGGATGTTCGATTTTTTGAATTATTAATATTTTTCTACGATTTAATTTTATAATAATAAGCAAATAATTCACAATAAAAAACATGTCAATACAGTTTATACAAAATATATTGTTTAATATTATTAATTAAAAATGTAATAAATAACATATTGCGCCATTATTAAAAATGTAGTAAATAACATTTGGCTATATTATATAAAATGTAGTAAAACATTTGGTTACATTATAAAAAACATAGCTAATAGTTTTTAGCGACATTATAAAAAATGTAGCTAATAATTTTTGGCTACGTTATTAAAAACATAACTAATACCATTGGCGACACTTTTTGTGACAAAACAAAAATGCCACAAATAACTATAAGCAATATTTTTTAAACATCTTACATTTTTTCAATAGACAATACTCTACTTTGTTTTGTAGTGATTGTTGGTAAGTTGTAAGTAATTTCCTTAATTTTAAGGGATATTCATGTCTATTAGAGCTCCCATTGGTTATTACCTAAAAAACTAATTAAGGAAGTGGATAAGATATTCGAAAATTTCCTTTGAAGTGGAGATTTGGATAACTCTAAATAAGCCAAATTTAAATGGCAGGATTTGTGTTATGTTAAATAGGAAGGAGGATTAGGAATAGTTCCACTTCAGCTTATGAACTCAGTACAGTTGGCTAAAAAGATATGGAGACTTTTCATTGACAAGGAGGCAATCTGGTTTAAATGGATGCATGAATACTACTTATCAAGCAATAGTTTTTGGGGAATGAGAGTTAGCGGGGAGCACTCGTGAAGTCTAATACAAAGGTTGAGGTTGAGGGATAAGCTCAGTTTCTCTTCCAAACATGTGATAGGAAGTAGGAAACAAAAGTGGTTCTAGTACAATAATTGGTGTGAGTTGGGTTCTCTCCATTAAAGGAGGAGTAAACATTATTAGGCAAATAATCCTTATACATGCAAGGGTTAAAGTCAATATTGATGGTGAAATATGGAGATGTAATTTTAGAGGTGCTTCTTCTGTTATGGCTAATCTCCTTACCAATTATCCTAATTAATATGACCATGACTAAGTTATTTGGTTGAGGGAACCTTTAAACATATTCTTCAATAAATCATGTTTAAACCTACTCTAAAGTCAAGCCCTTATTGTGCCTTATTGGAGGAAATCATTAAATTTTAACACATTTTTTATAACCTAGTTGGCAGTAAACTAAAGGTTAAAGGCAAAGGATTAATGTTATAACATCGCTGACCTCTTGTGTTTGCTTTGCCAATAAGTTCTTAAGTCTCATAACTGCCTCTTTTTTCCAGTGCATCTGCTCCCGGTATAATGGTTTAAAATATAATAAGTTCTCCAAATTTACTATGGTGAAAGAGAATGGCTGGCTATTGTTTAATGGGCTTGTAACAAGATGAACAATATAAGGCAATATGGTTGCATCTTCCAAACATCATTCCTCTGTAGTGTCTACGCTGTTTGGCGTGAAAGTAACAATAGGCTGTTTAAAGGTATATCCTTAAACCAAAAAGAGTTCAGAATAAGAACTATTAATTGGATAATGGAATCCTAATTGCTAAAGAGGGTTATGTAGGAGTTAGCTCCTAAATGAGGCTTTGCTGGACTTCGGGAGTATGAATGATGAAAAGGGATTAACCTAGAATCACTAGGTGAAGCAAAAGCTAATTGGAGTGAGCCTCGGGGTATTAACAATTAGGTAATAATCTAATTTAGATGCTGCAATTTAGAATTATAAATCAATAGTGACAATACCAAATGCATAGAGGATACTCACAGGAGATGACCATCAAAAGCATTAGGGAAGGGGATCACACAATAGAGAAAGAAGGAGATTAACATGAAGAGGATGGTTTAAATAAAATGCACAAAAAGTTACTTATAGAAGATGACAAACAGTGGAACCAGGGAGGAGGATCATGCAATAGATGATAAGGAAGATAAATTAATAGGAGGTTGGAGATTATTGACGATTGAAGAAGCCAATCTCTACCCTCTCCCACAACAAAAAAAGAGAGAAGATTAAACATGTAAAAGGGAACTCAAAGAGGAGATGTACCAGGTCAATTAGGGAGCATATTACTAATATGTAATAACATAGTTGTACTCTTGTTAAAGGGGAGTAATATATCAATGAGGATAGTGTTTTAATAAAATAATGATTAGGGCATTATAGCCTTTTTTTGTCATTTTTCTAAAATAGAGTGTGTCCCACTCTTATAATTAAACAATTGTAAGGTTTTTCCCTTTTAATTGGATATCAATTACAATTTTAATTTCTAAAAAATACCTTACATAATAAGGACCATTTGCACCGTAACTTAAGCTCAAAGGATGGGTTAAAAAGAGAAACTATTCTTTCTCTCTATCTGATTCTCCTCACTTAGTCTACTAAATGATTCAAGATACTAAAAAACATTTTCCTTTTAAAGCCTCCTGCTTATTGTTCCTTTTTTTTTTCTTGCCTTATACTCCTATTGGTTTTTACTGTTAATTGTATGGATCTCCAAGCTTCTCTCAGCTTCTCTGTTCCCAACGTAGCCACTATAACGACTCTTTTCCTTGATTTTGACTAGTTCTTTCCCCTTTCATTTGGCTCTTGTTTGATTAAGAAGTTAACTATCCTTGTGGAGAACCATCTTTATAAGGTTATATAGACCAAGGTAGTAAGAGACCTTTTTCCCTTTGGTGCACTTAGCTACATCACCCCTATTGATCTAAAGGCTCCAGTTATAGCTCCTTTAGAAAAGTTGCAAATGGGAGCATGGAAATGGCAAGCTACCCTATTTGGCTACTTCCTTAAAAAATGTCTATCATTTTTAGTAGTGCAATAATGGGAAAATGATTATGGGAGGAGATTTGGAATTAAAAACATAATGTTTAGTAAGGATTATTTTTTTATCTATAAGTTTTTTTTGGAGTACAATGTTTAAAAGATAGTGGAATTGGTCTATGACACATTCACAAAGGCCCATGTTTGTTAAAAATGTAATACTAGTATCTTCTTAGACAGAACCAAGTTGAAAACCTTACCTATTTGGGTAACTTCCACAGAGTCCCACTTCAGTATTGATCTTTAGAGGCTCCAAGTTACATCACCAATTCTTTGGGGAGACCTCTTAGTCTTAATGTGAACATGACTAACCTAAAAAGGATTGGTTTTGCTTGTACCTGTGTTAAGTAAAGCTAAGTAAGGAGCTTCATATTATTATCAAAGTCATGATGTTAACTGAAGTAGGTTAGATAAAAGAGGATTTCATCAAAGTTACTTACTTATAAAGGCTAGAGAACAAAGATTGGGAGTTGGTTTGGAAAGCCAAGAACAAAGAAACTCATATTATTGATAAAATGGAGTTGAACACTAGACAGTTTGAAAAGTATCCCCCTCTGATGATGCTTAAGGAAAAAGTACATCTATTTTTAGGAAAATGAGGGAAAGATACTGAGATGAATAATGATTTACTAGATGAATAAATTAATTTCCTCCAAATAGAGGTGATATAGAGTTGGTGAATCTCATTTGGAATCCATATTGACACCTTACAACTTCCCCAATTCTAGTAATGCATGCAATTCTAGTAATTTATACTTTAAATTTGATCCTAGTATTAATGATAAATGATTAATTGACTATATTTATATACCCATATTTAGTGTGTTTTGCTTTTTATTTGAGAGTTTGATGGTATTTTTGGTACTTATTTTGCTTCAATTGTATTTTTAGGTGATAATTGCCTTCATAGACCAAAAGGAGAAGAATTTGATTGAAATTGAGGAATAAAATGGAAGAATTGAAGCAACTTTAGAGATACACAGTCTTGTATAGGGACTGTATAAGTTAATATAAACATGTGGAGCTTTAAAGATGTCGTTTATGACGTGTGAAGATACACGCTTGTGTATATTGACATACATGGCTGTTATGGGCCTATGTAAGCTTCTGCAATTGTGTGAAGTCACGATGTAAAAAGGATTTTGAGATATAAGGTCACTTAAATGGTTATATAAGTCATCATATATACTCTATAAAACGTTTTTTTTACTATAAACGGATATTATGAAGGCTATAGAAGAAGAACTAGATTTTAGAGTTGGCATAGACACCAAACAAGGGAAGAAAATCACAAAAAGGATAAAAATAATAAAAAAGAAGATCAAAAGTGGAAACATCAAGATCAACTGTGGCTTTCCAGATTTTCTAGATTAAGGCTTCAAGCTTATTTCATTACCTTCTTTTCTTCTATTTCATTGCTTTGTATGCCAAATCTGAATAATTGTGTTTTAAACATGATTCATCATTGCTAAATCTATATTAGGGTTTTATTATTAAATTGTTTTAAATAACTTTTACTTTGTTGAATTCGATATATTACTGTTTTGTGATATTTGTTGTACTCATACTTAATTTGAATTGGGAGATTGAATCAATATATTTGTATTAAGTTGCGCTATAAAAGTTAGTACCTTAATAAAATTACAAATATCAGGTTAATAAGTAATTGAAGAGAGATCTTAATTGTGAGTTGATTATCTTTAGGATTGCTTTAAATCTAATTAAGTAGTTATGAGTATTTTTGAGAAATCGGGAGAGATTGCAACTCAACTTTTACCATTTAAATTAGAATTACTTGATTAGATCATGAGAGAGGGTAATCAAAATCTTTGGATATTTAGGTTCAAGTATAGTTAAATTCATAAGGTGAAGGGAAGACAAAACAAGGATAGACTAATCCATAAGTTTCCATCATTGAGTATCTTTAATTTCATTGTTATCTTTTAATTGTTCAGTCATCGAGTTTTGTTAGTTCACTTTAATTTTTAGTTAATGCAATCTTTTTTTACCTTATACAAAGTGTAGTTTAATTTTTAGGTGACTATATTCAATCCTTATAGGAACGATATCAGTTTTACTACAATATATGACTCGTATACTTGAGGTATAACATAATACTAGCAAACAAGTTTTTGTCTTCATTGTTGGGGATTGCAATTTTAGCATCTTATCTAATTTGAATTATTTTGATTTAAGGAGTTTGATACTTTTTTCTTGTGTGATTGCATGTGCATGAACAAAAAAATCACTAGGAGCTCAAACAAATTAGGAGATCCATCAATTTTTAACATTACCATTCATAAAAGAGAAATCTGAAGAGCAAAGTGCCAAAAAGCTATAGATAAAACAATGGCAGAAGAAGGAAATCTAGGAGGACACCAAAGACTCTTATGGATTTCATGAGGCCAGGTTTTAATGCGAATCAGTAAGGCATCATAAGACTCCCCATCTTAGCCAACAACTTCGACATAAAGCCAACCTTATTAAATATGCTACAAACAAATGTGCAATTTTATGGATTGGAAAATGAAGACCCGAATACACATTTGGCAGACTTCTTGGAGATATGCAACATGTTTAGATACAATGAGTTATTCGAGGATGTTGCAAAGATGAGATTGTTCCCTTTTACATTGAAGGATTGAACTAAGGCATGGTTAAACTCTCTCAACTCTGAGAATGTAACAACCTGGGAGCAATTGGTACAAACCTTTTGGTGAAGTATTTTCCATCGATGAAGACCACAAGACTTATTAAGGAGATCATAAATTTCTAGCAGAGTGATGGAGATTCCTTATATAAAGCATGAGAGAGAATTAAAGAATTACAAAGGAGTTGTCCACAACACAACTTACAGAAGGAATTCTTATTGCAAACATTCTGTAATGGAGTTTTTACACATACTAGAGGGACTATAGATGCAGTAGTTGGTGGTTCTTTGATGAGAAAGATGATTAATGCCACATATGACCTATTAGAAGAAAAGGTGAATAATAGTTACTTATAAATAGTGGAGAGGGGCAAGCAACAAAATTTCAAAGAGCAGAAGGGAGTGATAGTTACATATTTTGTGACAACTTTTTAAGCTTAGATGTCAGCCCTTACTAAGCAATTGAACAGCTTGTAGGCCTCTTCTTCCAACTCAATGAAGGCAATACTATAGGTGTGAGTTGTATGGGCAAGAAAGTCATATGACAACTGATTGTTTTTTTATGGATAACAATGTTATGGAAAAATTCAATTTCATGGTAGCTTAATGTTGTGTCTAAATTCTAAATTCTATTGCTTTAATTGCCTTCATATCTTGATTTTGGTTACAAATCCTTGTGTTTTGATCCAAAAGTGAGATAAATTGAGTGAAAATGGTGTGAATATTGCATGAATATTAATTGGGTTATTTTGTGAATTTTGCATGTAGGTTGAAAGGAAAGTCAAGCAAATTTTGCATGAAAAGAGAAATAAAAAATTAAATTAAACTAAAAAGGGAGAAGAGTGGTGAGAAGAGCCACCACCTTAAGATAGTAACTTAGGAAGTCACCACCTGCTAACATTTAACTACTTAAATGAAGTCACCAAGTGGTGAGAAGTGCCACCACCTTAAGATAGTAGCTTAGGAAGTCACCACCTGCTAACATTTAACTACTTAAATGAAGTCACCACCGAGACTAACATTTAAGCTCACGGTGACTCCTAAGTTACAAGTCACCACCGTGAGTGTGACTATCATTTAATTTAAATGTTAGTCACCCTCATGACTCCTAAGTCACAGGTGTGACATGAGAGTCACACCCATGACTCCCGTTTCACGGGCATGACAAAGGAAGTCACACTCATGACTCCCTATATACATCCGTGAGATGTTTTAACTTAATTCTTCAGTTTAATACGTGGCAAGTGCAAAGGTTGAGGGAACAAAAACCTAAACCTAAAAACAGTCTAAAAAGGGCACGTGAAGGGGTAGATCTTTTACCATTTTAGAGACTACTCCACCTTTCTTTGTTTTAGATACCTCACACCAGAGACATCGGGAGACAGAGAAGAGATAGAGAGAGTCGGGGAAGAAGAGCAAGCCTTCGACCATCTGGTGAGCACAAGTTGAAGCAGAAAGGCGAGAGATAATGCAGGAAGCTTGATAGGAGCAAGAGACCACCATATCTCACTCACTCGATCCTTGTTTGCTTACTTTGTTATTCATTTGTTGCATTGTCTCTTGTTGTTCACTGAACTTGTTACTTTCCTAGCTTAGCTGACTATTTATTTTCTTTTCATAATTCATCTAGTTATTTTCTTGGATTCTTACTTAAATACTTCGCTTATACTGCTGAATATGGGGTTGGAGTGTTTAATGATGATAAATCTTGTGACATCTTCTTTTTCTTGAGAATTAATGTAGCTAATTTAGTGGACTATTGAGTTGTAACTTTATTGTCTTATTTATTGTTGTACTTTTTAAGCTGAATGGATGTATTGACATGACCAAATCTTGCATCATTTTAGTGTTAAATGAAGGACCGAGAGGAGAAGTTTAATATGGAACTAGAAACTATAGATGCTTAGGTTATGAATTAGAAATATATTAACCTAAGTGGTAATTAGTAGTCAGGTTTTCATAATTAATTTGGATGATAACTTGTTGAATACGATTTAGAACCCAATTGTTAATTTTAGTAAGACAACTATCCAATCATTTTCCCTTAATCATGCATAGGAGATTAAATTAGTGAAATTAATTCTTTAGAGTTTTTCCACTTCGATTTCTACTCATTTTTGCTTTCGGTTTAATCTTTTCACTTTTCAATTTAATTTTGTAATTTTCCTTATAGCTTCCACTCAACAAATTGGGATAGAGTGTTTAGGATTGCATTGTTTTTATTTTTAATTCAAAGTTAATTTTAGTTAACCAATTTCACCTCTGTGGGAGACGACCCTGGTAATTACTACAACTACCTTGTATATTTGCGAGTATGATAGCCTAAGTAATTTTTAGAATTCTTTGGGCATCATAAGTTTTTGACGTCGTTGCCAGGGAGGTGTTTAATGTTTTAAACTTGAATTAATTTTGATTGTTTTTGTTTGCTAAAGTGATTTTGATTGTTTTGTCAATTGTTTTGTCTGTTCATGCTTACATTTTTGTCATGTTATTTCATTAAGTTGTTTCAATAATTTTCTTATTAATTCATTGTTGTTTTTTTTGTTTATACAAGGAAGGAGATCTCGGGAAGGCGAACTTGCTCCATTTATTGAGAATGTACATTGGATAAGAGAACTTCCAAGGGACTTTGAAGAAAATCTCGAGGGACCCAAACCAAAAGATCAAGAGATGGGTGAAGGCAACCAGTGATGAAGGAGTATGCTAGACCGGTAATCGGTATCGCTACTTCGTGCATACAATTAGGAGAGACAGCTAGGAACTATGAACTGAAGAGTATCCAGTACAACATGCTGCCATCATTTTATGGGGTTCGTAATGAAGACCCCTTAAACTTCATTAGGGAATTTTACACTACTCTCCAGACATTTTCGTTGGATGGCCTAAATAAAGATCAATTCAGGATAAGGTGCTTCCTATACACATTGAAGGATCGGGCCAAAACATGGTTGATGACCCTTCCACCTAGTTCACTGACTACATGGGAAGAGGTGTACAACAAGTTCATGGGAAAGTTCTATTCCCATCAAAAGACTTCTGAGTTGCGGATGAAGATAGCTACCTTCACTCAGATGGAGGGAGAGCCATTCCATGAGGCGTGGGAACGCTTCAAACTTCTTCTCATTCAATGTCCACACCATCATTTTCCATTCCACGTGTAGAACCAGTTCTTTTATGATGGATTGATACAACAATTTCATTATACGGTGGACAATGCAATAGGAGGAGTTGTGGGAGCAAAGACGACCGAAGAAACATATGAGATCTTCGAAATGTTGGGGGCCAATTCTCAGTAAAAGAGCGTGAGGGGAAGAAGAGCTGGAGTTCATGAAGTGAGCTCAAATCAAGAACTAGCTATGCAGTTAGCTGAGTTAACAAGGCATATAAAGATGTTAACTACAAGGCTACCCCAAAGCATTCAAAATTAAGAGGTATGTGGTATATATGGAATTTATAGTCCTTCAATTTTAAAGTATCCCTCCAAAGTTCTAGCTTGACATTAACACCCTCTTTTATCTCTTCCACTAAGACA
>JAOQMM010000008.1:23503255-23514192 GCA_027563515.1 Erythroxylum platyclados | reverse complement strand
GATGTCACGTATGTTGGAACTTCTGCTAGATGGACGTCGGAGAAAAATGGATTACCAGTAAAACATATTCTAAGTTATATACTTGAAAGTTAGCTTAATAGAAATGGAACAGAAAACGAAACTGTTCTGAACCTCTAAGGCTACATATATGATCGGAAAGGGAAAGGAATAGTAAATGATGATGATGATGATGAATATTTGGACTGAGGCTCCAGTACTTTCAAGTTTCAACCCAATGTCGAGAAGATATCAACTTCATGAGAACAGAATCAGCATTGATGCCATTAGTCATTGTTGTTGATTTTGTACATCAATTACAGATCTTATCCATCATGACATTACCAATGGAATGATATGTATATTCCATATAAACTTTATAAAACAGCTAATTAAAAAATTGATTATAATTTATAAAAGCTTTTATAAACTTTCGTCCTTAAATTCTTGACACCCTCATCAAGTTTTACTCCATAAATCAGAATCTACCTCTTCTTTTAAGTAGAACTGAATTGAAAGTTTGTCAGAAGCCGTTCAATGTTCAAGGTTTTGTTGTCCATAATTTACTCCATCTAAGTAGTGATTTAATCTATTTATGCAGTCTCCTGTGATGAAAGCGTAGAGTGATGTTATTGAACTTTTCAAAATCAGAAGATATTTTAGTAACGCCCTAATTTTAGATTGGTTTAATTATAACTCTAATTTAAGTTTAATCATAAAGGATTTTATAATATTTTTTCATTAAATTTTTGATACCCTCATCAAAGCTTAATCATCAAATTAGAATCTCCTCCTGTTTTAATGTCAATTTAAAACCGAATTAAAAGCCTATCAAAAGCCATTCAGTATTACTTTTTGCCATTGTCCTCCCTACCTAATATATAATTATACCTAATACTACTATAATTAGATACGCTCTTCATAGACAAGCTTAAGGTTTGCAATCCCAACTAAGATCGATTCAGGATTATTAAATGATAAAAAGAGTTATTGCACAAAATATAATCCTGAGTAATTTCCTCAAAGAAATCGTGTAATGAAGAAAATTCTTATTTGACAATTTATTTAGGGAATAGTCACTTTAAAATAAATTATCATGAATAACATTTATTTAATTCAATTATTAATTTCTTTTGTGAATATAAATATTATGGTAAAAATCAAAATTAATTTTTCTTTAGTAAAAGGAAGATGAAATTCGTTATAAATCTAAAAGATTTTGGACTCCATAACCATAAATTCTAATGTAATTGAGTGACACTACTATGATTAGTAATTCTAATTCAAGTATGAAGAGATTTATATTCGAAAATAGTTAGATTGATTAAATGTATTTTATATAAATTTATAAAAACTTTCACCTCTCTTATCTTTTTTGATGCGAGATTCTAATTTCTACTTCCTATATAAAATTTCACAATTCTAACTTTGGTATATACCAAAATTTCTTTAGAATGCAAATATATTTTGAGACTTTACCAGTTAGGAGTAAGGTTGGGTACTACTGAACTTCTCTAGACTCGACATATAAGTGAGACTTTCACTGAATTGTTGTTGTATACCTTTATAATGATTTCTAGGAAACAATATGTGATAAGATAATAATATGTTTTTGAAGAATAAAAGAGATCACATTTAATTATTATAAATTTTTTATTCAGATAGTTATTGTTGTTAGTATCATAGTTGTAACCACAAACTTAACTTGTTGTGTATTAATCTTTTGTTCTTCAATTATTTTGTATCAAGTTAAAAACAACGGCTTTTATTTGAAATTACTTTTTAGAAAAACAAATTTTTATTTAATTATATTTAGGGTTGTTTTGCTAATTGATCAAATTTACCTATTTATAATGTTTTTATTACTAATTTTTTTTAATTTTTCAATATTTTTGAAGTAAAATTGACTCTAAAATATAATTTGAATTAAAATACAATGTTATTTTCATAATTTTGTAATATATAATAGAATGCATATAAGACTTATTTTACTAATTTTCATCATTAATATTAACCATTTTGTGTCTTAACGGAATTTTGCTTCTAAAACTATCTATTTTTTTAAGTTACGTATTAAATGTTAATGATAATTGTCTGCTCAAATAAATAGCAATTTATATTTTTTTTATAATTCGATCTTAAACAAATCTTCGATTCCCATTCATTATTCCTATAAAACTTGGATACTGCAAAATTCAGTATTAAAGATGTGGATGATTAAGAATGGATCAATGTCCTTCGCTGGTACCAACTTGTAAACTTTCCCATCTAGTTCAAATTAAAGTTCTACAATTATTTGGTAGGTTTGCATGTTCAACAATATTTATACATTGGATATCATTTATGTGCAAAAAGAAACAAAAACATTTATTTATGCACCTTCTGTCAGAAACTTATTAGACAATATAATCAATATAAAGTAAAGTTAATAACAATTAATATTAATTACATAAACTTAAATTAAGTTTTTGAGTAAAAAATAGGTTACATATACTCAAGATTTTTATGTTATCCTCTAAAGCAATCGTAAACAAACCTTAAACATTATCTGTATAATTAATAAAAATAATTTAAAATTTCAGTTAATTTCTTTTTTAAGAATTAAAGTTAATTCATTAACTATAGTAAAACTATTTACAATATTACAATGAAATTTTCCTAAGGAAAATCAAAAGAATCCTGAACAATGGCAAGATTCAAACTAAAAAACGAATTGCACAATCATTGAAGTTATAAGAACCAACTTGATTTCATACTTTGAGATAGGCATTGTGTTGCTTCTTTGGCTATGATAAGGCTTCGCGTCTCATTAAAGATAAGATCTGCAAGGTGGTATGGGCTAGTTTGCTCGTGTCGATAGATTCGTTGATTCCTCTCATGCCATATGTTGTAGATTGTGAGTGAATTTCAATTAATTTTTATCAATTTTTAATTGTTACAAATCCAAAATGAAAGACTGATTTTTTAAATAAAAATAAGACTAAATTTTTGTTTTTTAACCCATCATAGACATACATGAAAAATGTATAATAGATATCCATACAGTTAATTTATTATTTGGTTCCTCTTAAGTTTACCATAACATAAGCACGCAACAAGAATTAATAATACATGAGGAAATTAATTCTTTTGGCTGTTGTATATGTGAAAGATCAAAAGCTATTCCCTTATTCAATAATAAATGAGATTTAAAGTAAGCAAAAAAGAAAAAAAAACTTAAAAAATATATATGTCCTTGTAAGAAATAAGTGGGAACATAGGTAAAATGAGGATGCTAGAAAATATGAACACTTTATCAACACGGTTCAGCAAATATTTTAAAGCCTATTTTGTCTTTTTTGCGTTAATTGGTTGTTCTAACACCTGTCTGGATTGAAGCAGGCCTTATAGTCCCTCCCACCAAGAGGACATAGTCACTTCTAACCAGTTGACTATTTCTCTTCCTCTCTGTCTTTCTTTGTCTCACTCACTTTGCGATCGCTAGCTGTTATAATGGAGATTGATCAACCTAGCCAAGAAAATCCTGACAAGGTCACGCCATATGTAGCTGTAGCCAGCCAGGCAAGGTCCTACGGGTGCACCTTCTGCAAGAGAGGTTTCTCTAACGCACAAGCCCTAGGTGGGCACATGAATATTCACCGTAAACAGAAGTCAAAGCTCAAGTTCTCCCCAATCGACACACACCAAGATTTGGATAGTTCAAGAGTTGCTCCATCTTTTCTTTCTAAGAAAGATGCGATGTCTGGCAAAGATGAAAGAAGTTCAGTCAATCTGCGTCGGGTTTTTGGTAAGGAAAGTGAGGCAAGTTATGATATGGAAATCACCCACGTTAGAGCAATTCAGGAACTGCCTTTATTCGTGGATAAACCCTTTAGTAAAGGTCTACAAAATCCAAACATTCAAGTTCATGCTATCCCTAAAATGGGTTTATTATTATCAAGACGTGGCTTGCCAAATTCAGAGTTGGATCTTGAGCTTAGACTGGGAACTGAACCTCACGATTCATCATTTACGAATGGTACCAAAAGATTCTTTTGAGTTTGGATCCCACACAATTGTTGCTTATATCTACCTATCAATTCTGATTATAGGGTTCGATAGTACATATGTATTTTCATGGCTGCGTTACTAATTACTATACACCTCTTGTTTGAGACATTTAGCCCAATATTTAAGGTCTTGTGTTTGCAGTACAATTATATATCGACAGATATATATATATATATATATACATGTTATGGTTTATCTCTAGAAGAGAAAACATGTTAAGTTCATGTTCTTTATGTATTTATCATTTTTGAGATTGGCATATTTTATCATTTATCATAATAAATGATAATCTTATTCAACCTGAATTAATTGTTTGTGGAATTAGCTTATTGATCATTCCCACAGAAGAGAGAACTGTGAACCCCGATGGTATAGTTTAATCAAGCATATCAGGGAGAATTCTCTTGAAGTGTTCAATTTGAAACCCTAAAATCATCCAACTATTATTTAGAACATGACGTTCATGCTTTACCCCTAAAGTTGGCGGCCGAGAGTCATATATAAGTTAAACAAGGGTAACCACAATTTCCCAACAAGTCAGTCGCATGTTTCAGAAAAAGTCACAAGTTCTTTTGTTGTTCCTTCGCACATTACCTACAATTTGATATTTGTCCGACAACAACTAATATCGGAAATTGCAATTGTTCTTTCTGTGCCTTGCTCCACTTCTATCAAGTTTTTGGACAAACCTTTTCTTGTATAACCCTTAGAGCATACATCTTATCCCTAGGCCAAGAAAAAGATTCCCGGTTTCTTTATGAATATAGGCATCACCATATAGTACACTTCTCAATCTTGAGGAGTCATTCTGATTTACTTAGCACTTGAAATTGTCAATCCGATATCGTCAATGCTACAAATTTAAGTTTTGAATGAGACCATTTCCTTGTCTTTTCTATTAGATAAGGTTTGTTGTGTAGCAAGTAACTCAATTTCTAGATACAGCTCGCAGCCAATACCCACCAAGAAACTGGAATTTGTCGTGAATGCTGAGGATATGCATATGTCCACGATAAAAGCCTCTAAGCGAATTTTGTAGTCTAACCAAGGACAACTATATGGCGACTAGTTCTTCTGCATAAGAAACTGACCAGTGGTTCTCTTGTTTCTTTTGTTATTTGGATAGTCTTGAAGCCTTTTATGTGCATTAGTATGAAGTCTAGCAATTGGCATCAACGTCATACAACTAGTGCTACTACGCATTCACATCAGAAGCATTCCAGCTAATAATTATCAAGGACGTATATATACCTCTATTAGTAATGGATCCTATCTCTATTTAATATATTTGTACTACAAAATGGGAAGATAAATTCTCTTTTATAGTCTTACCTGCTTCTAATTTACTTAAGAGATTGAATTTAGGATCTTTTTTTTTTCATTTTTCTGGTCATCAGAAAATATAGAACGTATGGATTCGATGTTTTCCGAGCGAAGAGTCGAAGCTCAAGCTATTAGATGGAAGTGAGAGTACCTGGTATTGTATGACAACGTCTTTAAGTGAAGATCTTTGAATTGTGAAAAGGAATATCTGTCTACTCTTCGTCCTCTCCGTTACAATTACTTCTTTTTTCATAAGGATTGAACATTTGCATTGGGGTTTAGGAGGACTAAAGGTTTTCTTTTTCCTAACTTGTTGTATGGACATGATCTTTGAATCTGACGTTAGATTTCAAATATGCATATTCTCTATTCTACAATAGCCAATGCACCCAACATAATTAATAACTTCAACTTCAAAACTATGGTTTTCGTTTGGAAACTAATTAACCTAATAAGTGGGCATTCTATTTTTCTGTTGTATTACCTTTTTCAAGGTTAAAAGTATTGTTAAAATCATTTTTTATGTCTTTTTACCAAGGTCAAACATATAAGCATTATTTGTAATTTTATTTATTTAAAGAATACTCTTATAATTTATAATTATTAAAATAATAATTTATGATATTAACAATATAATCCTAAAATTTTACTTTTAATATTTTAATAGAGTTTACTATTAAAATTAAATTGAATCACTTATTATTTAAATTTTGTCATATACTTGACATTTAATTATATAACAGTTTATCATAATTTCATTAAAAGTTTTTTTAACATTTTTAATACTATAAGACATTTTTTAAACAATTTTAAATCATAAAATCTTTTTAAAAGAAGTAAAATCACCACACAAAAAAAGGTCCACTAGGTGATTGTTATGTGTATGTACTCTAAAAAAAGTTGAACTTGATATGCGATTCTATACATCATCTTATTTCGCCTGGAAAGTGATTATGAGAAAAAAAGAAAAACACTTGTAGAGACTGGTCTTAGAGTTAACATGCATGCTTAAGTTGGGTCTTTCTTAGAGAAATACAAGGGATAAACGTCTTTTCTAATTCATGTAGTAGAGTTTATGCACTAAGACTAGATCTTACTCCACATGATATTTTTAGTATTAGTATTAGCGAAGTGTTGAAAGCCTGGCATGTTATTGGTCTAATTTTGTTATTATGGTTGATGAATATATACCCTTTCAGCAGTTGTAAATAGCAATTCTTGTCACTGGTGTTACAAATTGCTATTTAGAATGTTACAATAAGCTTAATAGCTAACTATACTACATTATTAGAATATAAGTTTGGCGGAAAATATAATTCTTCGTCTCATTAGTTTATTTTGAATTAAGTAGCAGAAGTTTTTGATTTGTTATGCAACATCAGTAACTATAATTTACGTTATAAATGTTGAAGTAATAAAATTATAATCATAACTATAATTATAATTTTTATTCATATATATTCAATATGTTCATGACTAATTAATTATGTCTTAATAAACAAAAAGCAATTGAAAAAGAAATTATAGTTATAAACATTCATTATATAAAATTAGATGAACTTAAGTCCCATTAAATTTACGTTACAAATAAGCTAACCAATTTTATTTGCTTACCTTAAACTTACTTATCATGAAGCCCTAGTATTAGAGTTCATTAATAGTATTAGAAAGGGGTGATCAGACAAATAAAAAGTTGTAATGAAATTTATACATATTTGGGCGCTCTAGTTTAGTTTTCTACATAGATAAGTTATATTTACTAATATATAATCTAGTCCTCTTTGTAGAAATATACGGTAGGCTCAACGTTCATGCATATATGTGAAAGATATATGTGAAAGATATTTATACATGCCATAATGATAGCACTCTTCCCTATTGGCCATGTCATAATCTAGCAACATCATTATTTTGGTTCAAAATTGCTTCTTTGTGATGTGATATTTAATAAAAAAATAAAATTTGTTAAACTCACAAAAGAAAAATAATTTAGCTAGTGCAAAGAAATCTAGAAGACAAATTTTAGGGCTTCAAAGTTCACTTATGTTGAATTTCAATTATTATACAAGATTAATTATCTAAGTTGAAATAACAACTAACCTAAAGTATCTATGCCCTCTCTCGAGATATAAAGGTACATCGAATTAGGTAATTACCACCCCTTGATCCACATTTTAACCTAATCAAACTCATTAAGCGTGGATATCAAAATAGTCTATGATACTTTTTGTTCTCTATAATGAAGTTGTTTATTCTCCTAATGCATAGATCATATATCACCTCTTGGTTCTTCATACAATTTCTAAAATTGAATCTATAGTGATCAAGCATAAATCTAACATTAAGATCAAAGAGAATAAATTCAATCAATAAATAATCAAATTATGCGTTAATAATTTAAGAATCCATTCTAAGCTACATCCCTGAACCTAACTAGGATTTTGGCCCCAAAATATAAAAAATAAAACTAAAATAAATCATTTTTAACATAATGAAAAGAAGAGATGAAAAATTTAAAGAAGTTATCACAATTTCCTCCAATCTCATTCTGAAATCCTTCTTTGATGCTATGAAAGACTAAATTTATCAAAACAATCATAAGGTGACTAATACACACCTTCCAAAGTCCCTTAAGCTAAACCTAATAAGAGCATTTATAGTTGAAGTTACAAAATAGAGTCTTAGAGTGCTTAAAATTATGAGTTTATGCATCATCATGATTTGTGCTACTAGGATTAGTGCTAGAGTAGTATCTAAATTGTGCTAATCTTTTTTAGAACTTTTGTTACCTCAATTTAGTGTGTAACTAATGTATTATACTAAGTTGTAATTGGCATCAATTTTATAATATAACTTTATGTAAAAGTATAGTAAGTCCACCACTAGTCATATACACCTCTCTAGTATTGGTTTTGCATTGTTTCTCAGCTACTTGAATCTTCCGAGAGATAGGCGTTTGTCTCTTTAGTGTGTCCAGTGCTTGTTTTCTTTTCTTTTTCCACTAACTTCTCTAATTTTTGACACCTTTGTGCTTAAATTGACCTCTAATTTATGCAAAGTTGTTTCCTTTCAAGTTAGCTTCTTAATAAGTCTAAATTTTACATCAATTGGATGATTATAGATAAAGTTGCACTCAATTTGAGAATTTCCCTTTCATTTATCACCTACATGACAATGAACTAAGTATAAAAACCTATCATATAATCCATATAAAAACATGTTACAAAAGTGTTAAATAATAACTAATTTAACTCCTATAAATATGTAAAATATAAACCTACAATTGGGCTATCAACAAAATAATAGTAAAATATCAATATCCCATTCCTAGATTAGATAACATACTTAATGAGTTACATGCCTCATGTGTGCTTTCAAAAATAGAATTGAAAAGTGGATATCATCAAATTAGGATGAAAGAAAGAGATGAGTGGGAAACTTCCCTTAAAATGAAATATGATTTATATGAGTGGTTAGTGATGCCTTTTAGATTATCTAATACACCTAATACATTTATAAGGTTAATCAACTATGCTTTACATGTTTTGTTAAAAAAATTTGTGATTGTTTATTTCGATGATATTCTAATCTATATGAAGACTTTAGATGAGCATATTGAACATGCAAAATTTATTTTTGAATGTTTTGAGACTAGAAAAATTATATGTTATTCTAAAGAAGTGTTCCTTTTATATGGATAAAGTAGTTTTTCTTAGATTTGTTATAACTATGAAAGGGGTAGAGGTGGATGAGAAGGTTAAGGCTATCTAATAATATCCTACATATGGATTTATAATTGATTTGAGGAGTTTTCACGATTTAGTTAGTTTCTATAGGAGGTTTATGAAAGATTTTAGTCCATTAGTTACACTATACAGTGAAGTTATCAAAAAGTCTATTGATTTAAGTAAGGTAAGGAACAAGAGCATACTTTTAATTTTATTAAAGAAAATTATGTTTTGTTCCTTTATTAACTTTGCATAACTTTTTAAAAACCTTCGTGATTGAGTATAATATGTTAGGAATAGGTATTGGTGTTGTCTTAATGTAGTAAATTCAACCATTTGCCTATTTTAAGAAGAAACTCAATGGAGCTACTCTTTATTATCAAACTTATGACAAGGAGTTATATGCATTAGTGTGGGCTTTAAGGACTTAATAATATTATCTGTGGTACAAAGGATTCATTATTCACATCGACCATCAATCCTTGAAGCAATTAAAAGGGAAATGAATTTGAATCAATGACATGCTAAGTGGATAAGTTCATCAAGCCATTTCCTTATTTTATCAAGTACAACACAAGGTAAGCAAAATATCATGCTTGATGCATTATGCAAACGTAAGACCTGGTTTATACTTTAAATGCAAAATTGTTAAGCTTTGAGCATGTTATGGAATTATATAACAATGATAATGATTTTTCATCTCTCTTTATGACTTGTGAGAAAGCTGCTTTCAAAAAATTCTTTAGGCATGATGAGGTTTTTGTTTAATAAAAATATATTGTGTGTGCCTAAAAATTCTTTGAGAGAGTTTTTAGTCAATAAGGCACACAGAGGAGAATTAATGGATCATTTTGGCATTAAAAAGACTATATTTTTTTGCTTGAACGTTTAATTTGGCCTCATATGCTTCATGATGTTGAAAGAATTTGTGTAGGGATGGCAACAGGCTGGGCTTGCGCCTGGCCCAGCTCGGCCCACACCATGCCACAGATTATTTTTTTTGAAAAAATTGCTAAAACGACATCGTTTTACACGTTGATGACGAGCCGCCCAAACACGGGCCGCGGTTGCCATATCTAAATTTGTGCTAATTGCATTACATGTAGATAAGCTAAGACTTTCTAAAAAAAATGTAAACAAGCTAAGTATAGGATTATGCCACATAGTTTATATGCTCCTTTTGCCAGTCACTGGTGAACTTTAGGTTGATACTTCTATAGATTTTATTTTAGGATTGTCTAGATATAAAGAGGATAAAGATGACATTTTCTTGCATGTGTTAAATTGATGATGCAACCCATATAGCCTATTAGTTCTCTAAGGAGATAGTATGACTCTATAATGTTCCTAAGAGTATTGTATCTGATAGAGATGTTAAATTCCTTAGCTAATTTTAGAAGGTTTTATAGGAAAATTGAGGAATTAATTTTTTATTTTCAATTACTTGTCATCCTCAAGTGAATAGGCAAACTGAGGTAGTGGAGAGGACTTTAATTATTTTATTACGTACTATAATTTAAAAGAACTTCAAAAATTGAGAAGATTATTTTTCAATCATTGAATTTACATAAAATAGAGTTATTTGTAATGCTATTGGCCATTCACCTTTTGAGATTGTTTATGGATTTAACCCAATAACTCTATTGAATTTGGTTTCTTTATCAATTCATAAGAAGAGAAGCTTAGATGGTAAAAAGAAAACTAAAATGGTGAAGCAACTACATGAAAATGTTTGGCGACACATTGAAAGGAAAAATGATGAATATGTATCAAAGGCTAAAAACTGCCCCGATACCCCCTGGGAGGAATACCGGAGCGCTACTTCACTCATGTCTCGCG
>JAOQMM010000008.1:23473189-23485127 GCA_027563515.1 Erythroxylum platyclados | reverse complement strand
TTTCAATGTATGTGTTTTAAATTATTTCCGCCGCGCAATGTATGAAAATTGAAATTGCATGTGTAATAACTTGGTAAACGCTTCCGCAAATTAGTTAATGAAAGTGTTTAAGAACGAGTTAGTAGCGCCTTGGTATCCTCCCAAGGGGGTATTGGGGTGTTACACTAACAAACACACAGATGATCATGATTGATGAAAAACAATTTCTCCGTACATTTCTATATGCAAAATCATTAATCATATATCAAGATCAATATTATCCAACATATCCTTTTTGATACATAAAATATCTAAATCATTCAACCTTTCTTGTGACATTGACGACTTTAAGTAGGTTTTCAATAATTTTAATTTAGAAAAACTTCTCTCAGTTGATGTTATAGTCACAAGTATAGTCAATAGAATTCGACAAACAATTGAAACATTTGGATAACAATCTAAACTTGACAATAGGTTAGATTTAACAGGAGATCTGCCCTTAACCTAGCTCGAATTGATATTTCAATATTTTTAAGCTGATGCAAAAAGATATTATTTTCTAAAAAATATTCACTTTGTAAATTTAACTCAAGTTGAATTGAATCCGACATAAGATTTTAAGAGAAAAGGTTGATTATGTGTTGTGTTAGGAAGAGAGAGGTGGGGGTAGAAAAGTTAATTGATCATAGATGTTCAATCTTTTGAATGCATTTTTGTGCTTCATTGTCTAAATAGGGTAGCGTTAGACTGAGTAGCACCAAAAATTCATAAAGTTAGTTACTTTTAATAGTAACTGATCTTAGGCAGGAAAAGGAGGAAAAGGAAGTATAAGGGAAAAGATAATTCTCACCATTGGTTAAATTGTGTGTGAGAGAGAAAAAAAAATTCAACAAATGAAGGAATCAGAAGGACTAAGGTAAGTTTAGAGTAGGAGAAAGGGATATAAAGGATTGTAAAGGTGAAGGAGAAGTTGGTTGAGAAGAGTAAATGGTAATAGCTGAAAGTGCAAGATCAGAGGCTTGGACAAAGTCCTCAGGTTAGGTGTGTAAGCACACCTAAGGAGGGAAGATGGAGAGAAGCATGGTAGTAGTAGTTGCTCAAAATTCTTACATGAGTTATAAAAGAAAGTTGATTTTGACCATAACTATAAGGTACAAGATATAAATATAATATATTTTTTGAATAAAATCAAAGGATTTTTCGTATATATTTTAATCAATTAAGCATAATACTAATTTTCTTTTTAGTTTCGATTTCAATTTTTAGAATTTATTTTTTAAGTTTTTTAATGGCTCTAATTTATCACCTTATAAAATGTTTATATAAGACTTCAAATTAAAATTATTTTAATCAAGAAAGTTTCTCACTATATAAAATTAATTCTAGACGTTTACATTTTATACTTTATAATACCACTATTTATTAATAAAAATAAAAAATTAGATAAAATAGATGAAACATTTGAAATATCCTAATTAGCATAATGTTGAAAGTTTACTTTTTCCCTTCCTAAAAACTAAGAAGATTTAATTCATTCAATAAATAACTCAAGAAAATAATTCATTTAGAAAAATTAAATTTTGATTGAATTATCTTGAACTAATTATTTAATTATGTCATTTGAAATTTAATTAAACAAAATTTGTCAACTTAAACAACCAAAACTCATTTGATATTGATGAATTTTAGAAAGAAAACAAGTTGAATTATAATAAACTTAAAAGGAAGGAAAAGAAAAAAAATGAAAACAATAAGCGCCACATACTTAAATGCTAGTGAAAAGTTCCACTAGACATCTATGTTATCAAATAAGGATTGATATTTTATGTAAATGATTGAAATGATCTAACCTAATTATTTGGTAAAATTTTCACCTATAGGTGTTGGCATAAATAAAACATAATTCTATTTTTACTGAATAAACATATCACAAAATTACAGGCAAAAGGTATAAATTTAACACAAACATTTTTATTAAAATACAAGTAAGGTCATAACATTCTGAAGTATTCAAAATAAAATTTACCATTTGCCAAATATTCAAAATAAATCATAAACATACAAAAATTTAGTAAATCTTAATCCATTATGTATCATTTTAACTTTAACTTGATAGAAAATTATTATTTTTATTAGACATTTGAGTCCCATTGCTTCACGTGATAGACATGTCATAGAATCCACATGTTATATCAAACTTAAGTTAGTTCTAATTTTTTAAAATTTAATTTAATTTTTAATAAATTCTAATTAAACCTCCACAATATGACAATACCCTAATTAAACTCTTTTAAATTAAACAAATTATAATTTTCAAATTGATTTATCACTTTCACACTATCTAAAACACAAACAACTATAATTCCCTAATTTTATTTATCTCTAATATGAAATTTGATTGGGATGGTGTGAGGTTCATAGGAAAGCCCTTGGGTCTTGATGTTTCACACTTAGGAATTGCTTCTACTTCTAACCGCCAATATAGGAAGATCTAAGGGGGACTGGATTGTGTATCTAATAAGTACGGGTACACATTTTCAAGAATTTAGAAGGAAAGAACTCTTAGATGCTTCAAGGGGTTAGAGAACACGAAGATGGAGATCTAGGAGCAGTGCATACTATTGATAAGAGAGCAACTCATTCTAAATGATAATGTAAAGAAGTGCCAACTAGACATGATGAAGGCACAAAACATCTAAGTAAATCAGGGTGGAAAACTTAAATAGAGCAATTGAAAGGAGAGACTTGGAAATTTTCTACATGTAAAGGTCAACTTTAGGGGCGCTTGGTTTAAATTGTGTAATGATAATAGGAGTGAGAATGAATATAGTGAGGGATGATAATGGATATAATCATTATAATTATGATGGTTGGTTAGAACGAAGGAATGATTATCATTATCATTGACAATGGTTAGTTTGTTAAAAATATTGAAAAATAAAAGTTTGTTAAATTTTATTTTACATTAAATTTTAATATATTTTAATTAGTTATATTTAATTGCTAAAAAAGAAAAAATATAATTAATTAATTATATTGTAATATAATTTTAATTAATTATATTGTAATATTATTTTAGTTAATTATATTGTAATTAATTAATTAATTTAATTATATTGTAATATTATTTTAATTAATTAATTAATTATATTTATCTAATTATAAAAAGATTATAAAAAAATGAAGGGGGTGTCACGAAGGAATGATTGTCAATCTTTTCATGCTTGAGGTGTATGGAACATTACCTCAAAGTTGCATATCATAATACTATCTCTATAATGATAATATATAACCAACCATCTCTTTTTCATCCCATACCCATTGAATCCTTCTCAAACCTATAACCAAGCATATAACGCCCCAACATATACCCTGGAAGTATTATAGCATGTCTAAAGTGTAATAAGAAGTGAACATAACGAATAAATTAAGTGCATCTAAGTATATTAATAGATATAATGGTACTTAATGTAAAAGACATGGGTAAATATGTAATTTGTTTATTTCGACATAGATATACATACTAAGACGTGAAATAGGTATAGGAAATTTTGATATGTTTGCTTGGATTTATGAACATGATGTGAGGTGAATTGGTAAAAGAAGTATCTCATTTTCTTAAGGAATGTTGTTGGTTAAATTGGATGCGTTTTTGTATTGATCTTGCATGATAAGACCGGAGTTGGTTGATTTGGGATGTGTACCTAGCTGAATGGATAGGTTCTACTGAACATACTTCTGTAATTTGGTCATATCTTAGTCTGTAGGCCTCAAAATTAGATAATTCCAACTGGAGATTAAAAGGAGACATAGTTCTAAAACTTTTATGGAGGAACCGAAATCTGATTCTGCCTCTAAGAGTTTTGAATTCTGATTTGAAGTTAAGTTCTGGATGTTGTCCTTATTTTCGAACAGCCTATAGTTTTTAGGGTATAACTCCCAATATAATTAACCAAATTGTATGAAATTTATGCCATTAGAAACTTAAGACATAGGGGAATGAAATAAATTGATAAGATTATAGGTCAATGTGGGAATTAAAGGAAGAAGAAGGACCAATATGCAATTTTCCTAAAGTCAACTCATGGACCAATAAGATTAAAGCATGTGTGTCTAATAGAATTGTAATACATGGTCCAATAGAATTGTAACACATGGTCCAATAGCATTGCAACACATGGTCTAATAGAATTGTGACACATGATCCAATGGGATTGTAACACATGGTCCAATAGGATTGTGACATATGGTCCAAAGAGATTGAAATATGTGTCTAAAACTAGAAAATTCATGAAAAGGCATATGGAGAGGGGAGACGGACGAAACTTTGGGGGCTTAACTTCAAATTTTTCTCCTCTCCACTTCACCTTCTTCATCCCATCATTTTTCATTCGGTGATTCAAGCAAAACCAAAAAGGAAGGGAAGGAAAGGTAATAGAAGACCTACTTTGTCAATTTTGAGGTTTGGGACTTCACTTAGTTAATTTCTGTATCTGTGTATATTTAAATGTGTATAAAGATTCATTTGAATGTGTAATGTTCACTGGGATGATGCTTTGGTGTTATTTTAGTGTTTTCTTGCATAGAATTGGTTGAATATGACAAGACAATATTGTGTAGTGGAATTCTGACTAGGGTTTGTTGAACCGGTAATATTGTTTAGGTTGTAACTCAACCTACTAAGACATAGAAATAGAAATCTCTAGAAGATACTTTGGCTTAATTCTGGCTTTATGATATTGGAAATTGAGATCGAAGATGAGGACCTGTTCTTGCCCTTATTTTAGAGCAGCTTGTGGTATTTGATCTATATCTCATGATTCGGAGGTCAAAATGGTCTGATTGTTAGTTCTATAGAAATTAGAGACACAGAGGGACAAATTTTTAGAAGACCTCAAAACCCAGTTCTGACATTTTCTATATGCATATTAAGGAACCAGTAGTGGTATGATGGAGAAAGTGTGTGTCACGACCGTGACAATGTTTTTGTTTCCGATTTTTACTAAATCATGTCCAAACCTTTATGAATGTGTATGAAACTTTTCAAACACTTAGAAATAAATGAAATAAGACTTACTGCATGTGAATTGGGAGACTAAACATTGGAATGTAAGATTGAGCACAGTGTATTCCAAAGAAAACTTATATGTACATAAATGATTCGTTTGTGTATTTATTGCTCATATGTGTATAGTATGATTATACATGTGTGATTTTGACACCTTTATAATGGTAGTAAGTTATGACTTGCATGTATGAACACAGATACAGATTTTATGACTTCAAGTGAATATCATATGATGAATTATGAAATTCGCAAATGGTTAAAGTCATGGTTACAGTGCCTGCTCTATTTTCTTGGTGGTGGATAAATGGGCATGCCTATTGGGTTACAGTGTAGCTGCTACAGTTCGATATCTTCGGGTATCTACAGTTCGATGTTTTCGGGTATCTACAATTTGATGCCTCCGGGTATCTATAGTTCGATGCCTCCGGGTATCTACAGTTTGATATCTTCGGATATCTACAGCACCTGTTATCCACAACCACAGAAAATGTACAGGCCTAACACAGAAAGCAAAGTAAATGGTATAAGTAAGAAATACAACATGAAAGCATAAATAATTAGTATTGATAAGCATTTGAAATTATATTGCTAATTTATATCCATAAGCATTGAATATCAATGTTTGGCTTATAAATGTGCATTCTCGGTATATGGATAATACGTTGGAGCATATTTGCATTATGTACTTTGATGTTTGTTTACATAAGCATTAAATACCAATGTTTGGTTCACGAATGTAAATTTATGCTATATGAGTTGTGATATTTTTGAATGTGTATACTTAGCGGATGACTGTTGTAAGTGGTCATCCAAACTCAGTATTTTTCCCATTAAGCTTTCAAGCTTAGCACGAATGTTAGTCCGTGTAGGTTCAGGTCATAGGAGTATGACACATGGATCATCTACAGTGACCAAGGCCAATAACTAGGAGAAAAGTACTTTTGGATGTGTATTTCAATTAAAGAATGGTTGTATATATAATAAAGGAAATTGTAGGTTTTCTTTTAGATTACCATGTAATTGTAAAGATGTATTACTATTGTTAAATGATAATGTCAATAATTGGGAAGTTTTGTAATGTGTATATGTGTGGCATTAAATAGAATTGTACACCTTGAATGCATATATAGGAATTTGGTTGCTATATGTGTGGATGGTTGTAAGTTCAGTATAGGGGTGTTACAAAGCACCCCTAGTAACCAAGTGTTCTTAACATTGCAGTAGCAGGCTCAATAAAGAGAGCAAATGGAGACTTATATAAAGGTCGTTTGATTCTACTTCTGTTTTTCTATTGTGGTTTTTGGTTTTTGTTTTTTGTTTTTAGTTTTTGTTTTTTTACTAAAAAAATAAAAACATGTTTGGTTGAGATTTGTAATATAAAAACTGAAAACAAAAATCTATTTGGTTGAGATTTGTAATAAAAAAATTAAAAACAAAAACCAAAAACAAAAAATGCAAAAAACTCAAGAAAACAGTAAACTAAAAATGTAGAACACGTATGTGTAGAAAGTGAAACATGTATATGCAGAAATGTAAAAAACTAAAAAAGCAGAAAAACCCAATAAAACAGTAAACCAAAAATGAAGAACACGTAGGTGCAGAAAGTGAAACACGTATATGCAAAAACGTAAAAAACATAAACGCAGAAAAACCTAGGAAAACAGTTTGTAGAACACATACGAACACGTATGTGCAAAAAGCAAAACATGTACATACAGAAACGTAAAAAACTAGAAACGCAGAAAAATCAGATGTTTGGAAACTCACTTAATTAAAAGCACAAGCTAATTTCGCTTTCTCCACGGATAGAAAAGGGAGGTAAGAGATGAGTTAGGGAGAGAAAAAAGAACAAAAAAGCAGGAGAGAAAGAAGAGATGAGTTTGGGACATAAGAGAGAAGAAATAGAGTTTCTACACTGAAAGAAGTTTATAAGAGGAGGAAGTAGAAAGAAAATGTGTGAAAACCTGTTACGAAATATTAGAAAAACATCTTTTTTCTATTTTTGAAAATCTTTTGTGGTTCTTTTATTTTTAAAAACAGAAAATCGTAACATAAACAACCAAACGCATTTTAGTGTGTTGTTTCCTTTTTTATTAAAACCGCAATAAAAAATAGAAAAATAAAACAGAAACAAACACCTCCCAAAGGTATTAGAACCAGATCCAGTAGGCAGTTGCTCTGCATAATAGAGGGTTGATGGAGATTCTATGCCACTGGGATATAGCTTGGCCTCAAAGTCACTTCATCAATCCCAAATGCTTATTGTATCAAAAAGCAAGCGAGTTGGAGATGTAGATGTTAGCACAAGGAAAAAGGTGCAATATGTACTCATGGCAAGGATATTACCAGTATCCAATAAGCTCATCAACATGCAAGATGCTTTTTATGACATGCGGCCACTACGAGCTTTGGAAATATTAAAATAATGATCCAATACGTATGTTACTCATGTATGATAATGTGCATAGTTATTTATCAGTTTTGATCTCAGTGCTGGGATCAACTTAAAATTAACTCTTTGTTCAAATTTTAGTTTACTCGTTATTTGTTTTGAATGTTTTACAATTGTTAGGATTTATTTTAAATACTCTTAAATATTAAAATGAAATTGTATTTAGTAAAAATATCTTAGCTAAATTTACACTTTTATCTTCGAATAGGTTCTTTTATACAATTTATTGGAAATTAAGTTGGCATGAATGAAAGATATTAATATCAAAATGATAAAAAGAAAAAAAATGTCTAGACGTTTTAACAGGATAGCTTCTTATTATCAAATATGTTCTTTTTTCCAAAAGATGAGAATAAAAATGGAGAATATGTTCCTTTTACAAAAGATGAGAATAAAAATGGAACGAACTCTGTATTCTATATTGTAATTGTACCTTTCACATTCTAGGTCTCTTACATGTCTTGTTGCTAAACTTAATTGGTTAAATGCAATGTATATATAATTTTTTTATAACACCAACAAAAGTGGCTAACATCCTTTGTTCTATAAATATGTTCTAATCTTATTTTTATCTCAAAATGACAATATTTTATGTTTAAATATATATAAAATGATATTATGACATTATTTTGGGACGAAAGTAGGATCGAAACAAGATAATAAGATTTACAATTGTTCTTAATATTTTATGGGCCTTGATCAAAGTAAAAAAAATTCTCATTTTTATCTAATTTTAAACTCTTATAAAAAATAAAAATAAGAAAAATATAAATTTTTTTGTTTTTTTATAAAATCAAGAGTAAATTCTATTTTATTTCATCTTATCTTTTATAAGAATAATAATATATACTATTTTATTATTTATAAGAATAAGCCTTGCACTAGTGCCCGCCTTACCTTGGTCAGGCCATCCCTGTTAAGACCATAGGAGTTATGCCCAACAAAATGGGCACAGAAGGGGCAACTGTGAAAGAAGAAACAACCGCGGAGTTGTGCAAAAGGAAACGCACGCTCCTATTTCAACGTAAAAGAAAGTAATATCAGGCTCAGCGCCGGCGCGTGCCTGTCTGTCTTCGTATTATTTAGTATTACAAACTCGGTCCAAGGCTGTAGAGTAGACACTAGAAACAACCAAAAAAAAAAAAAACACAAAATAGATCCAGACCAGAGGGCTGCAGATGTTGACACGTGGAGAGCCACTCCTTATAATCGGACGCAAACCTATTTATATTCCGCTCTTTAGTCTCGTTTCTCCGATTTCCCTTTGTCCCCACCCGATCCGTCCATTCCCGGTATCAACCCTAGAGTTCTCCTCCTCCTCCTCCTCCTCCTCCTCCTCTAAGAATCTCTATGGTCAATATCCTTCGTATTATTCTCTCCTAGTTTCTTTTTGATACTTTCCCGTTCTTTCTCGAGAAACAAACAAGGGAACTTTTACATACAGCAGAATCAGAGGGAGGGATTGGGAGGTAAGATGGCGACGTCGTCAACCACCAGCACCGTTTACATCCACGTCATCGAGGACGTTATCAACAAGGTCCACGAGGAGTTCCTCAACGGTGGGCCCGGCGAGAGTGTCCTCACCGAGCTTCAAGGAGTAACATTTCTCGTCCTATTCTCACTATATTAGGGTTTCGCTTTTTGTTCGTAGATTAGCGAATTGGTCTGTTTGTTTGGATCTGGAATGAGTGTGCTAGGGTTTCATATTGTTCCCTTTTTTTTTTTAATTTTGAAATTGGGTTTTCGTGTTTTGGATAGACTTGGGAGACGAAGATGATGCAAGCGGGAGTGATATTGGGTCCGATAGACAGGTCTTCAGCTTCAAAGGCAGCAGCAGGAGGTCCTACCCCAGTTCACGACCTTAATGTACCCTACGAGGGTACTGAAGAGTACGAGACTCCAACTGCTGAGATGCTCTTCCCTCCTGTGAGTTTTACCTTCTCTTCATTGTCCTAGTTGTCATTTTCTGTCAATTGTTGACGTGGGCAAGATTATAGTTTGCTTCTTCTATAAGCAACTACTTACCTGTATTTGCATTTGGAGTACAATTTCTTCGTTTGGTCTTTTGAATTTTGTGTGCTTTCTACTCTTTCCACCAAGTGGGTGAAATTGAAAACCTTTTGTATTGAGTTCAATTTCGGCTTTATGGGGTTCTGTTTGAATTCTCTATCTGATTTTTTGCAACTTCCATGCAGACACCGTTGCAAACTCCCTTGCAGACACCATTACCAGGTAGTGTGCAGACACCTTTACCTGGTAATGTGCAGACGCCAAATGTGCAGACGCCTTTACCCGGAAGTGTGGACAATTCCTCAATGTATAATATTCCTACTGGAAATAGTAGTGAGTATCCCACCCCTCCGAGTGATACTGTTGGCAGCACTGAGTCAAAAGCTGGAAGGCCTAGCCCATACATGGTATCACTGTTTTGCTCGCTAAAAGATGCTATTTGAAAGCTTGTTCTGAGGGAGTGCATGTGTGTGGAAAATGTGATCTGGTTGGGATATGAGGGATGATGGATGAGGATAAATAGATTATGGCCACAGTTTATCTCTGCTTATCTGGTCATTATTATGGGTTTTCGCTAATGTCTATTTCACCGTCTTGTTTTCTGCAGCAACCTCCTTCTTCCTGGATGCATCAGAGGCCTCCTCTTGATGTCAATGTTGGTAAGCATGTTGTGACATCAGTGAATCTCTTTTCTTCCAAGATTCTTTACAAGTAATGGCTTTGTTATAGCTTATGTGGAAGGGCGGGAAGAGGTGGACCGAGGAAACTCTCGCCAACCCCTTACACAGGTGACTGTTTGTTGCTTGTTATTGCTTATGTTTATACTGCAGAATGCTGTATAGCTGAACACTTTGGGGCTTGTCAAAGTTGAAGGATATGCCTTATTTTTCGAAATATATTGCCTTCTTCTTCTTTTCCTTATCACTAAATAAATCTAAGTTTTTCTGTGAGAATTAAGATTGATTAAACTTTCAGGACTTCTTCACAATGTCTTCTGGTAAGCGAAAGCGTGAGGATCTTGCATCACAGTATAATAATGGTGGATTCATACCCCAACAAGATGGAGCTGGTGATTCTACATTTGCCGTTTTTCAGGTTCAGTTCTTACTCTACACAAGTATGTCAAATTGGCTTCAATCCATCAATGATCCTTGAACCCTTAGCCTCTGTCTTTGGCATGCCATAGTCCTTTTGTTTATCCTGTTTTCTCTCTTCTTGATTTTGGTCCTAGTTATGGGGGGGAAAGATGTTTTGGAGCTTTTCTAACTAAAAAAAGATGGTTCTGTTAGATGAATGTTTGAATCCAATGACTTGCTCTAATAGTTTCTCTGTAATAATAATAGTCAATGGGAGTTATTCAGCTGGCTGATACTTAATAAAACAAGTTTTTGTTGCAATTTGCTAACATTTAGGTAATATGGCAATTGGAATTTGTCCATCAAGTTAATATTGCCTTCATCTGACAAGCTAGATGGTTTACCTAAGGGTTCTCAGCATTCAGTTGTAATTAGATTATATATATATATATATATATTATATGTATGTATGTATGTATGTATAAACAGATCTTGATTTTAACTCTTGATCGTGACAAGTTATGATAAATGCTTTGATTGGTCAAATGCTGGATGTGAAGGTGAGAGATATATCTTCACCGTCGGCTTCTCACAGAGAATCTTCCCAAGTGCATCAAACTTCGATAACCGTGATTGCTCCTGCTCTTGTAGTTCTATAATTTCTTAAAGTGGGAATGATTGAGGTTGCTTAAATTAGTCGTTCTAGTGATAATTATTAATGCTTACATCTAGTGCAGAAAGTATAAATATACTTTTCATAGATTCACATATTTAGGTTGTCAAAACTGTCTACTAGGATTAAATATACTTTTCATAGATTCACAGTAGGCATTGGATGCAGAAACTGTAGATAATTATTTCAATTAATTTTTGTGATGCCAATCTATCTTTATTCCATTTCGGAAACCTTTGAAACCTATTGTTGGTTGTAATTACTTTTCCTTGGAAGGCCAGTTGTTTTTGTTGCATCATTGTGAATTTACACATTTTCAGCTGTTGGCAAGATGATTTATGGATGAGCTTTCAATTTATTCAAATGTGAAAACACTATCGTGTTAATATCTGTCAACTATAGTAGCTGCATATGTATTTGCTGTATATTCCTCATAAAAGCTGAGTGTTTGTTAGGAAATTTACAAGAATTTTCTGGTCTTGACAGGGAATGATATTAATTAATAGTAGAAACTGCAATCAGTATTGACAACACTAGCTGTTGTCTTCTAAGGGGTTTTGAAGTTGGTATTTGTTATGTGCCCGTGCTTGGGATCGAGTCCAAGGACGATTCTTAGGAAAGCTAATATCTTTCCCTTTATTTACGAGTAGCAAATGCACCCAAGCTGTTGTAACCCACTC
>JAOQMM010000008.1:23408783-23419937 GCA_027563515.1 Erythroxylum platyclados | reverse complement strand
ACGATTACAAGTACAGTAGTGGTGAAGCAGCAGAAGCGGCAGAGAGGAGGAAATTTGGTGCAGCGAATACATTCAAGCAGCCTTAAGATTCCTATCGTTGAAACCAACGATAGGAATCTTTAAATTCCTTCCTTTCAAGCTTTACTACACCCAACTGAAGATAAGCAAGTTGTTTCTACCAACTTTCAGTGGCCAAATTTGCATTCTTTCCAAAACTATGACTGTTGTGCTGGATGTTAAGTCTTCCTCCATTACAACTTGACTCAAAAATAATACAAAAAAAATGAAGCATGCCCAACCTGGGCCAATCTTCGGACCTTCTGAATTACAAAAAAACTTCACTACGTAAGATGTGCATCGAACTTGGAAGCTCTCTTAAGAACACTTGTAATCATGTTGCTACCAAAAGATATGTAGTCTCCTCTAATCCATACTTAATCGGCAGCACTGCAACTTCAATATCGTTAACCAAAGATGCTAAATGAGCATCACAAGCCGATTTCAATTCATCACAGCAAAACTTGTTTGCCAATGAAAGAAGCTCTAAAACAACTGACACATCAAAAAATCTACACTTTTCGTCTTGTTAAATATCTTTGCTGCTCTAATCCCTTCCGTCAATATAGCATTTTATGTGAAACTTATATTTTCTATCCACGACTCTATGAAGCCCCCAAACAACATTGTTTTAAAAGGTCTCGAAAGTAAGGCTAGCTTAGACCATATGCACCTCATCTCAGCATCACCAATATAAAATGACATCACCATCTTCATCAGAAGTTAAACATTCCTCGACTTCATCCGAAAATTCATCACCAATGTCTCCTCTAGGGGACCGTGAACAAATACAACGATCATAAACTGATTCAGGATCATACCGATGACCCAAACAAGCCTCTGGACATTGTATATTCCTACCACAACAATCCATGGCTGACATACCAATGAGTTCTTCTCCTGTCCTCTAAAATCGCAACCATGAGGCCAACACGATTTTCTCGTGGACCTCAACAGCATGCTACCTCGCCGACCAGAGACTCCTCCTAAGCAAATTTGGATGCAAAGAAGCCCCGAAATAGTGGGACCTACTAGAAGCCAACAGTTTGTTGCCCAACGCAATGTTAAAGGTGGGGTCATCTTCACCTTCTAGTGGTCCCACAATCAAAAAATAAAAAAATCCATGTTAGCAAAATTTTGTGTCACGTCAGTAGATAATCAACAGTACCCTAACACTATTAGTGGTCAGGGTTCAATTTGAACATTTTTCAAACGTTAGGGTTAATTTTGAATATTTTACAAACGTCACAGTTCAATTTGAACGCCGTAAAACATTAGAGGCTATTTTATACATCAGCGTAAACGTTAGGGGCTAATTAGCCCTTTTGGCCATTTTATTACTATTATGGCTATCAAGGTTCCAATGGGCTTGTATATTGATTCCATATTTATGGTGTGTAATGTTGGCATATTTGATTTTAAGTCAATGATTAAAAATGTTGTAGAAGATTTGAACATCATGTTAAACTATGATTAGGAAGACATAATCTAATTATTAGGTCTACATAAGGACAAATCCTTGTCCTTTGTCAGTTTCTCGCATATTATTGTCAAGTGTGCAAGAAATATTAGAAAGGACTTGCATGTTGGCATTGATAACTTCATAATTTGCTTTATAAGTGTATTATACTTATTTATTTCAGCATTCTTGCATTCCAAATGGTTTATTAAAAATTGAATAAAATTTACTAAAATTGTGTTTGTAGTTTTTCATCCCTGTACTTCACAATGATCACTGGTGGTTTTCCTGCATCTTTACAAAATCAAAGGACATTACGAAATTAAATTCTAATAATAAGTAGAATGGTGTTATGAAAAAATTATACAAAGCATTATTATTTAGTAACATGTTATATTCATTGTATGTGTAACACCCCAACATATACCCTAGAAATATCATAGCATGTCTAAGATGTAATAAGAAGTGAACATAACAAATGAATTACGTGCATCTAAGTATCCTAAGAGATATAATGTTACTCAATGTAAAAGACATGCGTAAATGGATAATTTGTTCTCTTCGACATGGACATACATACTTATGTCCATATAAAAACAAACACACGCAACAGGGGGGTTAATTATGTGTGACTTAAGAATTTTAAAACGGTTCGTAAGATACATGCTTTAAAAATGAAAGAGCAAGAGCCTGCTCAACAAGGAAGAAAGCAACAGGACCATGTTAAAAGAAATAATATTGTGCAAAGTGAAAAGGGCCTGACGAAAACACAAGTTGGATTTAACAAAACAGAAGGCGCATGCTAAAGATAAGAACTTTTTTTGAAAATGCAAAAAGAACCTACTACAAAACATTAAGAGACTTGTACGAAAATACACAATAAAATGCAAAATTAAAAATAAAGATATCGAGAGAAAGACATAGTCGATTTATACTGGTTCGACTTATAACCCAAGCCTACGTCTAGTCCCCAAGTGTCCTACTTGAGTGTTTCACTATAAAACCGGGTAGTGCTTTGATAAGCCTCTCCAACCTCAAACAAGTAGTATTGTCCTATCCTCTCTAAGCTAACACGAGTAGTATTGTCCTAGCCTCTCCAAGCTAACATGAGTAGTATTGTCCTAGCCTCTCCAAGCTAATACGAGTAGAATGAAATATGCTCAACAGTGAGCTTCAGTAGTTTCTCTCTCAACAATATTTGATCTAAAAAAAACGCTAAAGAGAGTTTTACAAGATATCTCTTCGAAGAATAAATTTCTCAATATCACTATCAGTTGTTCACAGTGTATGTATCGTTTGTATCACCATTTCTCTTCTTCTGTATGTTCTCTGTATATTTACTATGCTTGTTCTTCATTAAATAGTTTTTCTTCAAGATATATCTGTCGCTTCACTTGCTTCTGAATCGATTTGAAAATGATTGTTCACAACATTAACTTGCCAAAAATTCTTCCAGCTTTTTGATCAAATTATGCGAGCTTCCTTTTGAGTGAAAATTTATAAGGTAAGTATGTAATGGAAGGATTGTGCAACAAAGAAATTTTGTCTGGTTATAAAATGTATTTCCTTTTAAGAATATGACCGTTATTATTTAGTAGGAAATAGATCTTCATTCGATCAAAACATTTTATTATTTCCTTTTAGATTTGAATTGATAACTTCCATTTCAAAAAAATTCTATACGTGGAATAAGGAACTAAATTTGTTTTGAAATTAGAAGTAATATAACTGCATCATCAAAATCATAAAAAATCCTTAAGCTAACAATCTCCCCCTTTTTTATGATGACAAGTATTAAAAGATATATTTTCAAAATTTAAGTAAATAGGTGATGATTTCGAAAATACCTGCGAACTTTACTTTCTGTCGTTTTTAGCAGGAGCTTAAACTTTTTCATAGAATGACAGATATAACTTTTAGAAAAGTAAGGGCCTATTCTTTAAAAGACAGATAACATATTCAGATAGATTATCAGGGGCCTGCTCTTTGAGTCATTTAGAGCAACAGAGCAATATATCATGAAATCATCAACAGATAAAAAAAATGTAATCATCAACACAACGTGTATGCCAGAATGATAAGCAGAATATGCAATATCAAAATATATCTCTTCTCCCCTTGTTTCATTATCAAAAATAAAAATAAGAAGGGAAAGACAGCATATCACAATCCGGATAAACAAGCAAGAAAGAGAATTATTTAGAAGGAGGAAAAACTCTCCGAAGAAAGAGTTAAAGATCAAGTATTTGATTTTGGAGGTTGTCTATTTCTGTGCGCATCTGATCTTGATGAAATCGAATGTCTCTTAAATGATGAAGAATAGGATCAAATGAGCTTTGAGGCGGAGTAGGATCTGTGCTCTGAAGTGGAGTTGGAATTGATTGTTGTGGGGCTGGATAAGAGATGCCTGCAACTCTTCCTAACTTCTTCTCAACCCACACATTATCCTTGAGCCTATAACCAAATTTGTAGCGTATAAATGAATGAAACTTTACAGTTTCATACTAATCCAGGTTGTCAAAAGGTATTCCAAAGAAAGCAAAGATATTAGCGAGGACCATTCCATAAGGTAGACCACCTGTAGTGTTCTTATAATTTCCCTTATCTACCATAAATCTCAAGATCATTCTTGAAAGATTCATTTTATTGCCCTTCAATAAGTTATAAACCATATAAGTGTCCAAGAGACTACAGAACTACTTCTTGGAAAAATTGAAGTAGTTGATATAGATGCAAGGCATCTTGGCAAAAGATCCAATTGCCTGTAATATGGCCTCCCTTCATGGGCATTCTTCGTATTAATACAAATGAAATTTATTACTTCTCCCAGATCAATGTCACTAATGTCCCACTTGTGACCAGGAAGGTCTGTCCTACCTTTAGGAGTGACATTCAAAATTTCACTTAAGATATCCTTTGTTATCAAAATCTCACACTCCCGCACCTAAGAAATCACAACCAGCTTTCCATCAATTTCTTTCCTTTTCATATGAGTGTAAAAACACTTCATCAATTCATCATAAACAGTTTCATCTAATCTCAAGAAATTTTCCCATCCTATAGCCATAAAATAGGAAGAAATTGGAATACCTAGATCATCAAACAAGTGACAAGGCAGGATACGGTCGACTACTACTTTTCTTTTCTTGTATCTCATTTTGTACCTAGCCTCGGCTTCCATTAATTGAAATGTTCTCATTGATCCTGAACCTTCTCCTTTATGAAGAACAGTGAGCTTCCTCTTTTTGGACCCCTTTCCCTTAGGAATTTCTTCAAAGAGATTCGCTGCAAAAACTAAATCATCTCTAAGAAATGATTCATTATCTGTAGGTTCCTTCTTAATATTTTCCTCAACCACCGATGCTTTCCCTTTCTTTATTTCTTCTCTCTTTCTTTTCTTTGATATCTCTATTTCTTCTTCTTTCTTTTATGCTTCAAAATTTTCTTTTTGAGATATTTGAGGAAAAAATCCTCTCACCTTTGGCCTTAATTGTAATTTAAAGGGATCTTCATCTAATTCACTTTCATTGACAACCCAATGCTCTTTAGGCACCTTCTTTTCTTCAACAGTAGGTTTTGGATTGAATGGGAGTTTTATCAAAGGTATATGTGTTTTTATACCTTTTAGCACTTCCTTTATGCTTTCCTCTTCTTTACTACTTTCTTCATTCTTTTCATTTTCTTTTTTCCACTTCGTTTTCATAATCCTCAGCCACTTGATTTTCCTCTTCTTGTTCTTTATCTTCAAAAGAGGAGCTAGGTTAGTCTAGATTCATCATTGTAACAACTTGCCTTATTCTCTCCTCTGAAGTTGCCTGATTTAGGTCTGAAGATTTAGGTTTAGAGGAGACTAAAAAAACTTAAGTAGAAGGTTCTGCAGAACCTATGATTGGGGATACAGATGAGGAGGAATTACCAGAATTTCTCAAGAGAGGAAGACTCGACATAACTAGAAATTTGGCAAAAGATTTCTTCTTACCTTTTGATTTAGTTCTTGCCATATGAAAAGAGAATTGGAAGAAAGCAAGAAGCAAAGAGATTTGTGAAAGATTTTTGTTGAAAGAAGTTCGGTGGCATAGAGACAAAAGATAGATACGAATATGAGTGATCAAAGGATTTTAGGGCAAATAAATGATCTTGGAGAAAGAGAATGAAATGTTTTACTGCTAAGAGGGAAAACAAAACGTTTACATATCTTCTGACAGATGTCTAGAAAATTTGTAAGACTGTATGCGTGCCAATTTGAAAAAGGTGAACTAGTGCTACAGATTGCTCCCTATAAAGACACATGTCGGAGAGTTTCTATATGTGAAGAACCAAAAAAAATTGGAGGAGCCTTCTAACATAAGAGGATCCTTCTAGACAAGAGGGTCCTATTTAAGAATTTTTCTGAGGATTAGAATAGAAGAGGCTTGCTTATTTGAAATGTAATACGCAAAACATAAAAAAAATTATGTAGATGAAATATCAAATAATTTGCACATACCAAGTTGTTTTCTCAAAATACAAAATCTATCCTCTAAAAGAGGTTTAGTAAAAATATCAGTAACTTCATTTTCAGTATCAACATGCATCAGATCAATAGTTCCTTCCAAAACATGATCCCTTAGAAAATGATGCTTGACTTCTATATGCTTAGCCCATAATGATGCACAGGATTTTTAGACAGATTTATAGCACTTGTACTATCACAAAGAATAGGAATATGATTAGGGTTCAGAGACAAATCTTAGAGTTGGTGTTTCATCCACAGTATTTGGGCACAACATTATATTTTTAAGTATTATTACTTATTGATATTATTAGGATTATGTACCCATTTGGTGATTGGAACTAAGTTTTTCTAAGCTCTATTTGATCATAGTCTCCCATATTAAATTCCTTGTATTATAGTTTGACTTTCTATTTTGTAAGCTACTTATAGACAATGGTGATAAGAGAAAAGAGTGTGATATGTGGAGGGACATATATAACATAACCAGTAAAGAACTTAGGAGGTTTTTAGATGCTCCCACAAATGAACAGTGCATATATAATGTCTGACCTTAACATTAGAGCTATGTGGATCATGGGAATTGTTAAGGTGGTTAGTGGGAATTATGTTTCAAATGTTAATAAAGACGTTGAGTTTGGTGATGATGACCAAAGGATGGAAGATGAAGTTGATAGGACCATCTATTAGCTAGCACAACATCATAAAGAGAAGGCATCAACAAATGTGAACATTAGCTAGCTACCTATCCAAAAAATTTTAGAAGACATTTAGAGGGAATAGAGGATGATCATTCGGTTACTAGAAAAATAACATTAAACACTTAAAGAGGTGCAAGAACTACAGGAAGATTAAGATGTTCAATTGAAATGGATGGAACAGACCATCAAAGGTGTTTGCTCTCACATTGGGTATAAAGCACCATTGATGCCTTTCTTCTCTTGATATAAATAACACCATCATAAAGAAGGGCCTAATCCTGAGCATAAGAATTAGAGATAAATTTTTTTTCAAATTAATGATCTATATTTTTAACATAATATTTTTTAGTTATAACTTAGTTACAATTTCTTATTTATTATTACAATCCTTAACAATTCCTTTCTATGAATTTTCTTAAAGAAAACCTCTAATTTATCAATGTCCAATTTAAAAAATCCAATCCTTAATAAGGCCATATAGATAGCCATGTTTTAGGAAGGTCACTAAGTAACAATGTTATTCATACATATTGTAAGACACACTTCACTAATCATCAATGTGGTCGACTGTGTTCGCAAAATTCAAAACCAAATAACAATTCCTAATTTAAGGACTCTTATTTGTAGTTGTTGCACGTATAAATGGGTATGTTACACAATTTTATTGCTACTTTTGTTTCTTTTTAATATGTCTTTCCTATATCCAATTTTCTTTGTTTTCTCCTCCATTACCATCAATTATTATTGAAAGATACCATAATGACATTGGATGGTAAATATTAATGTCATGTCAATTTGACACTCAACTTTCAAAGGGTGTAACGGTGGTATAGAGGGAAGGTGGAAACAACAGCATTCATAAATAATCCTAAAACCCACTTAAGGAAACTCAAAGGGCACTATTCATAAAGATGGAACTTCCTTCTTTATAAGTATACAAGCTTCTAGTTATCTTTATACTAATATATGGAATTTCATTTTTTTAATATGTTACTTAGCAAAGGGTAAAATGACATTAGTGGGAAAAAATTAACATTACCAGTTAAGCCTGTACTTATCATTGTGACTGAGTTTCCTTATCAAGTTCAAGGTATGTCAATGAGAAATCTATTAGAACCTTAGGATATTATTCCTATTATAGATTAACATTTTCAATTTACTTATTATTATAAATTTTGTCATATTTAGACAATTTTAGTTTATATGTATCTTTAATGATACACCAAGACACTATTGTTTTATAACTTGGTTTAGTTACTAAACCAAAATTTCCAAAATGTCTAAAAGTTTTAAAACTTTTTAATTTCGTCCATTATTGGTTAAACAATACTTATATAAACATCTAAAAAAACACATAATATCAGTATATTATATTTAAGAATATATATGGCAAACATATGTACCCTTCCTTTAGCTTCATTAAAATAGGTTTGCTTTTGCAGCCATGTAGTGCAAACCATCACGAATATATCCAACATCATCTAGAATTTTATGCCTTAGTTAATTTTTGAATTGGTGTGTATCCAGAACCACATGTATAATAACTGAGGAAAAGGATAATAGTTAGTGAAAAAAAGTAATTATAATGTACATAAATAAATGACATATCTGCAAGCAAATTCAGATAATACAGCCATGTACAACAATTATGTTCATTTATGAAAATAGTAGATAACATTTTCAATATGACTTAGAGCATTTAAGAGGAGACACTGGAGTTAATGAAAAGTTAGCATAACGGAAGGTGGGATTTTAGTGGATATATATTCTTTATCATAATCAAAGTTTGATAAGGTATTTACAAATCTAAAATTCCTTCTTCCATTATCTTAATAGTTCTCAGTTTGCATTTCCCTTACTTACAAACTCTACTAATATAATTATTTTGTCATTGTAAAATGGGTAGAGAAGGTTGAACAAATTAACTAAAATAGTAATTATGGCTTTATTATTGTTCATAATGCATAGTGGATAGACATAAAATTATAGTAATTTTATAAAGAGCATTGGTAGGACTCAATGAGTTTTTCACTTAATCGTGTATTTCATAATGAGTGGGATGAACAATTATATAATAGTTTATGAGAGAGAAGAACTAGCTTTTTCAATTTAATAACAGAAAATTTGTCATAATCAAAAAGGGAAATGATAATAAAGGATTTGTCCCAAAAAAATGACAATAAAGGATTGAAAATATATGTTGCTGCATTTGATGGGCCACAAAAAGGGAACACCTATGTCTGTAACTATGTCAAAGTTAAAGATGGTTGAGACTCAATAACCATGAACTCGGTTCTCATTATAAAATAAAAAAGGTCCATGCAATCTTGTTACAATTAAGCATCATAACAGACCTAGTCGTCAATGATCCCAAAAATTTCAAATTCATTAATATGTAAGATATAACACTTTTGAATTAACTATCAAGCATCCAATAAATACTAAACTATAAAATATTTAATTATAATAATTTAAATATTAATATTGGTTTTAAAATTTCATAGAGTGGTTAATTCACATTTTCCATAACTCTATAATGCTCCTTCATTACTATGAATCCATGAATTATGTGCTCAAATAATATGATGTAACATATAGGGGTGTATAATTAATATTTGAATTTTATATTTGAATAAATGGTTTAATAAGGTTAAACTGTGGTTAAGAAACATATTTTTTTCTTCATAAAATTGAAGTTATGTTGAAGCACAACATAAATTAAATGTCTTAACTTCATTATTAGTAGAGGACATTCTAGTGTCACAAAAAAGTTGGTGTCAAAAAACTTTTAATGTAATGAAGATTACATCTGCTCAAAATATAATCATCCTAATACTCCCGTATATTAATAACTCCATAAAGGTTGGCAACTAAACTGTTAAGTCCTCCACTTTTGTCTTTATACTCCTTTAGTATTCTCCATCACTAGTGACAACCATTTCAACCTTTTATCTCTTCATCGAAATGATTTTTCATTCAAGGAACACCTTTGTTATTTCTAGATGTGTCAATTATAGACATATTATTTAATGTTATGTAAACACTATCGACCTAACATCATATAGTCAAGTGAAAACTTTTCATCGTAATTTGATGAAGATAAACACATAAATTTTGTAACACTAATTTATTATGCTAGTTAGTTGGTCAACAACATAATTACATATGACTTCAGTAGATGGTTTCCCTTATGAATTCCCTAGTTTATATATTTTTGCAACCCTAATTGGAACTTAAGTTCCATGATTTTTTTAACAACTACATAATCTTCAACATCTACACATAACCACATATTTTTTCTAATTGGATTCTTAAACTAGACAAAAAAGCAGTGATACTATTGTATCTAAAGAACTATGGCCAATTAATATTTTGCACATAACTTTATTCATCATCTTATAAATAAAAAAATTATATTACTTATAGTATCCATAGAAGTAGCCATGGTGTGTGTCTCATCTTTCTCAATTGCACAAATTACAATAGGACCTAAATTCATGTAGAAATAAGTGCTTACATAGTTGGAGTCGCAGTTAGAACTGTACTTTATCAATTTTGCCACAAAACTGACATTTTACACGAGAAATGATAATGTATATTTATAACTAATTACGGTATTATTTATATAACATAACAAATTCCCTACTTTTATTTTGAGATATTGAACGTGGTAAGTCAATTTCGGATCAATAAAAATGATGGTTTATATAGGATGGCTGCTATAGGTGCTGAGACATTCTTAACCATAGTTTAAGGTTACTGATTAGCACTCCTCCTGCTTTTGAAATATGAAAAAACACATCAAAACTTAAGTTCCATATGTGTAATTTTGGAAAAAAATCCATATTTTTATTTTTCTCTCCTTTTTTACTCCAGGTCCACATAGATCCCTAATACAATTATATTACTAATGTAACCTTCAAATTTTAAAATTTTCCTCTCAATACCTTCATTTACCTCTCATAAGTACTAAAATTTACTCTAATCCATAGAGTTTTAGGCATTCAATAGTGATAAAAACTTGCATTTACTTCTAAAAAAATTTAAATTCCTATCCTTCTTACATTATATAATATTAAAAACAATAGATGCAAGGTGGCTAAACATAATTCACACCCATTATATACATATATACATACATGTATGTGTGTGTGTGTGTTTGTGTGTATGTGTCTATGTGTGTTTGTGTGCCCTTATGAGAGGTTCGTATAGATGCCCAACTAGTTATTGTTTAAGATCAATGATTAGAGGGCTTATAAATGACCAATATAGGGGCATGTATCAAATTACAAACCCATAATACCGATAAGTGTTTGATTTAATAATATTTGTAAACTCATATTTGGTGCATTTTGTTTGTTTATTTGAGTATTTTATTATTTATAATACTTAGGTTTAGAGCAAAAGGAACGAATTTTGATAAGTTTTGAGTAATTTAAGGTGGT
>JAOQMM010000008.1:23361695-23382980 GCA_027563515.1 Erythroxylum platyclados | reverse complement strand
CGATCTGAAGTGGGAGAATTGTTAGCTGATTTTTGAGACCTTGCACCAGATGATTTACGAGGTGAACTACCTCCTTTCTAAGATATTTAGCATGCTATTGACTTGGTACCTGGATCTATTCTACCAAATCTTCTAGCCTATCGCTTGAATCCTATTGAGAATGAAGAGTTGAAGAGACAAATAGAGGAGTTATTGAAAAAATGATTTATTCAAGAAAGTATTAGTTCGTGTGCAGTTTCAATACTTTTGACTCCTAAAAAGGATGTTAGTTGGAGAATGTGTATTGATTGTCGTGCAATAAATAAGATCACAATGAGGTATAACCTTGCCTTGATGACATGTTAGATATGTTGACCAGAGCTAAAATTTTTACCAAGATAGATTGCCATCAAATTAGAATCAGACCTGGAGATGAATGGAAAACGACTTTCAAGACTAAAGAGGAACTTTATGAATAGTTGGTGATGTCATTTGGACTCAATAATGCACCTAGCACGTTTATATGAATCAAATGTTTTGGCCATTTATAGACAGATTTTTGGTGGTATATTTTGATGATAAATCAATATACAGTAGACTAAAGAAGATCACCTATTACATCTACAACAAGTCTCAAGAGTTTTGAGGTAAGAGAAGCTTTATATCAACTTAAAGAAGTGTTCTTTCATGCAATCAACTTTTGTATTTTTGGGTTTCATTATATCCTACCGTAGAGTGGAGATGAATCCTGAGAAGATTAGGGTCATTCTTGATTGGCCTATTCCAAAGGATGTGCACGAGACAAGGAGTTTTCATGGCCTAGCAACATTCAAAGGCAGGAACTCAGCCAAAAGGGACACCCAATTGCTTACTTCAGTGAGAAGTTAAGTGAAGAGAAGCAATGATATTCGACCTATGTCGAAGAATTTTATGTAGTAGTAGGTTATCCTTACAATTGGCGTCATTATCTCTCATATAAGGAGTTTATTCTATATTCGGATCATGAATCTCTTAAACACTTCAAGTTTCAGAAGAACTTGAACAAAAGGCACTCCTTATGGAGTGAATTTATGGAGCAATTTAACTTTGTTATTAAATATCGGACATGAATTGAGAATAAGGCAGCAGATGCATTGAGTAAGAAGAATCATTTGCTTAACACTTTAGCTGTAAAGGTCATGGGGTTCGACAAAATAAAAAGAGAATATGCTTCAGATCGAGATTTTGGAATAATCTATTCAGAAATTACAGCTAGATAAATAGACCAATATTTTCTTTTTTTGATCTACGATGGCTATGTTTTCAAAGGAAATTGACTTTGCCTACCTAATACTTTTATAAGGGAGTATGTGATTTAGGAACTACATGGAGGAGCAGCAGGACACTTTGGAAGAGATAAAACCATCGCAATGGTTGAAGGTCTCTTTTATTGGCCCTCTTTAAAGTGAGACGTGTCTAAGGTCATACGGCAATGTCGAACATGTCAACTAGCTAAAGAAAGAAACAAAATTTTGGATTATACACACCATTGTCTGTGCCTTATGAATCATGGCAAGACATAAGCATGAATTTTGTTTTGGGAATTCCTAAAATTATAAGAGCTTATGATTTTATTTTTGTGCTTGTGGACAGGTTTTCGAAGATGACTCATTTCATTCCATGTTCTAAGACTTATGATGTTGTTCATATAGCTAAACTCTTCTTCAAAGAGGTTGTATATCTCCATGGATTACCTTTAACCGTCGTCTCTGATTGTGACGTAAGTTTTATGAGTTATTGGAGAATCGTGACGTAAGGTTTTTTTAGTTATTGGAGAACTCTATGGAAAACATTGAATACTAAACTTCAATTTTCAAGTTCTTTCCATTCCCAAACTAATGGACAGACGGAGGTGGTTAGTAGAAGCTTGGGAGACTTGTTAAGCTGTTTGGCTGGAGACAATATGAAAAATCAGGACCTAATTCGTCCTATGGCAGAATTTGCATACAATAGTTTTATTAATAAGTTTATAGATAAAAGCCCTTTTGAGATAGTTTTAGGAGTTCAACCAAGGAAGTTTATTGATTTGATTCCTTTACTACAAACAACAAGAGCTAGTGTTGAAGTTGAAGGTTTTGTACAACACATGAGTGACATCTTTGATGAGATACGACAAAAGATAATAAACAGCAATTTGTCTTATAAAGAACATGCCTAATGAAGGGAATATGGTGATGTTAGGATTCGTCCAGAACGTTTTCAAAAAAGAAAATATAAGAAACTTCATTCACGGAGTATTGGACCTTATAAGATCGTCAAGAAGATAAGTGATAATGTTTATGTTTTGGGATTACAAGTGACATTGGAATAAGTCCTATCTTTAATATTGCAGACTTAACTATTTATCATGGACAGTATGGGCAATCCCCTACTTCAGTTGTAAGACTTCCAACCACTCCTTATCTTAAAGAGGAAATAGAGGATGTTCTTGATAAACAAATTGTAGCCACAAGACATGGAGGATATTGATAATTTCTTATCAAGTGGAAAGAAAGATCGATTTCTGACAGTACTTGGATTCTAGAATTAGAATTTCAAAAGTTGAAATCAGGCTTATATGAACAGTATTTATTACATTCTACGTCGAGGATGACTTCAAAAAAGCCGGTGAGAATTGATGCAAAAGAACTTAAAAGTATATAGAAGAAATTAAAGAGGAAAAATTAGCCAATCACAAGTCTTAATTTGGTGGGATGAGGATTGTGAATTGAGTTAACAACAAAAGATAAAGATTGAAATTTAGATTATGTTAAGATTCATTATTATATAGGAAGTAGTAGTAAGTTAAATATGTTATTCTATTTTACGTATGTTATCCTAGTTGTTTAGGACTTGTAAATTTTCTATTGCAATTAGATTTAAATTGGAACCGTTTCCTACTATAATAAGAGTTCTATGAACTATATATATATGTGTGTGTATGTTTGTGTGTGTGTATTCAACTCTTCATCAATAATAAGCAACCTAAAATTTTTTTACAAACTTGAGTGTGATGCTTTCTTCTAAGAGTGATTCTTAGACCTTTGGAGTGATTCCTAGTTTCCTACCTTTTATTCTCTATGTTCCTTACTAAATTCTTGCAAACCTAACCTATATTTTAGCTATCTCAAATCCTAGCTTCCAACATATTAAACCCAGAAATCCTAACCTAAATTTCCAGCAATCAAATCTTAAAATTTCAGCTCTACAAAATCTGAAATTTCAGCATTCCTAGCTAAAATTCAACCCTGAAATTTGATATTTCAGCAGTCTAATATCAGTCATCTTTTCTTATTTTGTGATTTTAGCTACTAGTTAATAATTCTATTTCTTCTACATCAATTTGTTTCTTTGAATGATTGGTTTGCTAGTTTCTGAAAACAGAAAGGGGAAGAATACAGTAATATCATGGAAAATATTCTAAACCAAATTTCTCATTACCTGATAGTTTCAGAATTGGGATTCTAATACTTGATTGTGAATTGTGAAGTTGATGCACTTACTTGATCTATGACCATCGATGAAAAGCTTGGGATAGTATAGTTCGTTGAATGTCAATTCTTTTCACTGTATATATTTCCTGACTGTTTTAAACAGTAATGCTATCTCAAAATCTGGATTGTTAACAAATGGGAAAGTACTAAAGAAAAAGAAAAGCATGAAGAAGACCATCTGTGCTCAAGTCTTAGCTATGCCAGCCAAAGTCTTTATCCGACAGGACAAAAAGAAAAAATGTCCCTATTGTCATGATCAGAAACGGGATACTAAAATGTGTCAGCCAAAGTGTTCTCACTCATTAACTTACCACAGATCTTATATATTACATTCTACTTGTCTTTGCATGTTGCAGGTGGACCAAGGCCTTGGCATTGGCAGCAAGTTTCCATTTTTCAATCGCCATCAGCTAACAATGACCCGATTTATCCAGTTGAAGCAGGTGGAGGAAGGTGCTGGTAAACCCCCACCACCTATACTAGTCCTCCATGGCCATTATGGTGGTTGTGTAGGAGACCTTCCAAGTTACGATGCTTTTACTCTAGGGGGACCTTATTCTGTGAGGGGGTACAATATGGGTGAATTGGGAGCAGCTAGAAACATCGTTGAGGTAAGGATCCTACGTTGAAACATTCTCAAATTTGGATGTTTGTTTCGAGTTCATATGAGAACCAACTTTTCTGGCTTTCATTCTCACTAGTAAGACTATTGAATCCCCCTCATCTTTTAATTCCTTATTCTGTTGCTGAATGCAGCTTGGAGCTGAGATAAGGATCCCGGTGAGAAATACACACGTGTACGCATTTGCAGAGCATGGCAATGATCTAGGAACTTCTAAAGATGTCAAGGGAAATCCAACAGAAGTCTACAGGCGAATGGGTCATGGTTCATCGTATGGTTTTGGTATGAAGTTAGGTTTAGTACGAGCTGAGTATGCTGTTGATCATAATACCGGATCTGGTTCATTATTCTTCAGGTTTGGTGAGAGATATTGATGGGTTTAATAGTTTAGTGTAGCTTAGGAAGCTTTTCTTCCTGAAGGTTTTGGTCAGTTTGAGTCGGTGTGGGATCATTGAAAACAATGGTTTTTTAATTAAATTTGAGACTAACTGACAATGGAATTTCAGTTATTTGTTTCTCGTTCCTCATCGATTTGTCTTGTTGAATAAGCAATGCGGACAAGATTTGATACCCGAAACATTTATGAAATACCAAGGGCTGTTGCTATTCTTTTTTAAGTAGGATCAGTTTTTCGTTATTTTTATAGATAATCTTCTTAAGAAATCCAAATCCTTTTGTACGTAGCCATATTCACGGTGTAGTAGTCAGAGAAGAACCCCAGACCTGTGCCAGAACTTGCCCTGGGTGATCTTTGGTCATCTTTTTGCTTCTGCCAGTAGTTTCTCCAGTCAAAGCTATCATTTAAGCAGTATCATATAACACAGTAGGTCCATGAAATGAGTTTCTAATACGTGTTGATTGTCCAAGTAATGAATCGTGTTTTCAAATACTTGACATTTACAATATGCGCGTAAAGAACAAATTGGGTAAGAATTCCCCAGTATGGTTCTCGAACATCCATGACCAATGAACTCCGAGCACAAATATAGGTTTGATTGGACCTTCAACCCGCTCATACAGGCTATCAATGCTCGGCAGAATTTTCCTTACTACAGCCCCAATTCCTTCTTCAACTTTGCCAGGGTAGCTTCAATGTCATCAATGTTATCCTCAATGCTGCTGCGCTTGCCTTGATCATTTTCAGCACTTCCTCTTTTTCTCGTCTTCCCCGGATTGCTGAAAGAATCGTCTTCTTGAGGTCCATTTTCGTTTGCTTCAGCCTCTGTATCTGTTATGTTGAGCTCTTTCTCTAGGAATTCCACAAACTCTTCCCCAATTTCCTGATTATAGTAATTATCATAGATTCTTGTGTTAGAATCCTTTGTAATGCTGATGAGATACAATATTCAGATAAGTCTCGTGTGTTTGTGTGAAAATGTATGTGTCTCGTGTGTTTGTGTGAAAATGTATGTACTTTTATATCAAAATCAACAGTTTCTGAAATTTAACTGTAAAATTTAACAGTGTCATACTGCCAATTCTTCCCACAGGCTTTTTGGTTTCCCATACGAAGAAGAACTAGCTTCCCAATTCTGGAATTCTTCTTGAAGGTCTCTAAATAAGTCACCTGCAACACCAATACCAAGTTAAGATAACTACAAGGAGTAAGCACCTGATTGCCATGTCAATGTGGAAATGTAAAGATGTTAGACAGATTTTAGTGGAAGAAACTTCATGACCATTGTCAAACAGATGTAACATCTACCTATTGTTATCTGAACGTCCCTCAAAAAGTTACCTGCAGCATAATTTTGTGAACATAAGAACAATTAAGCCTAATGAACAGCTAAAAGGACAGCAGAACAACTTTCATGAGATCATTTCCAGCCAATTTTCACGACAACCAAACCAGGAAGGCCACTGAAGGCAACTTGATATCATCTATATAAATTCAGAAAATGCAAGGTCCTAACAATGTGAACCATATTAACCCTAGAGTAGACAATTTGCTCCTACAAACCACATCTAAGTAATGGCACAAGTAATTGGTATCATTGCCATGGACCAAGCACTACCTAACAAAAAGTAAAAACCTAGGAAAATCACGACTTACTCTCCTTCATTATAAGCTAAGAAAAGCTGATAGTAGGACATTACCAGTTAAACATTATATACACTTCAATCAGTAAATGATCCGAATCTAATATTTCGGTACAAGTAGAATTTCCCCATTACTGCCTTATATGAGGGTGCCCTTAGACCGTCCAAGTAAAACCCACATAATTCCCACTCTACTGAAGAAGGCAACAATGACGACATGAAAACATATAAAAAGAATGAATTGGCCAAGCAAATAGGTGTTACACAAATACAAATGGAATTTTGGCTTTTACCAAATCCATAGAAGTCTTCATCTTGAGTACTCTTCTTTTGACTTCTTTGAGTGCTAGAGTATGAGAAACCTGACGAAGTTGCAGCGCCATACTTCCTTGTAGACTCGGAATTCAGTAATGTATTATATGCATGCTTAATCTTCATAAATTTCTGCTCGGCATTTTTCTGGGACCAGACGAATTGACTTAGATAATCAGTTACAAAGAGTTGTAGAATATATTAGACAAAGAGTATGAGAAATAACGCATCAACGCCAGATATTATATGTTCACTTCAGGCAAAATCTTCTTTCTTTTGTTTGTTGATGCTACACAGCAATCACGCTTGAGAACTAGGATACTACGTTAAAGGCAGGAATGGATGCATATAAACAAACGTACATGGATGGAAAACAAAACAGTGTATTTACAAAGGCCAATATAAACTATACACAGAGTTTGATCCAAATCTCAAGGGACCAAGCTGATCTATACCTCTTTATTGACATCAGGGTGATACTTCAAAGCAAGTTTCCTGTATGCCCTTTTAATTTCATCAGGAGTTGCAGCGGGAGACACTCCTAAAACTTCATAAGGAGACTCTCTGCTACTCGCTCTCACAAGGGTACCACATATTCTGCTTCCATTCCTGAAGATCGGAGAAAATTTTGCTTTCCTACAAACTAAAACAAAAGTAATATTGCCTCCATAATGATGTCTGCAAGTGGGTATTGACGGGTTTTCGTAATTTTGCAAAGAAAGAACCGATCTTGAAGAGGGGTGTGGAAGGCAGAGAAGGTTGTGTGGTGGTGGATGCAGACAATCCATGTCCATTCCTAAGAGACCTACAGTCATGTATCGTATTCGTGTCTAGCATTGAGTTTTCGATAAGACCCGTCGTTTGGCTGACTCGAGTTCGGCTAAGTGTCCGAAGTGTAGTTTGATCTTGGACATTTTTATTATTAGAATAGAATTTAACGCTAAATTTTTTAATGTTTTAATAAACTCTAACCTTGCATTGTTAAGCAAAAATCTAATTTGTCTCCTAACATTTGATAAAAAGGTCTAAGATGACCCTGTTATTATTTCTAATAATAGTTAACCCTCTGACATCTCAAAAATGGAACAAATTGACTCAATAAAGCTCACCGTATTCCCCTTCCATCATGTTATGTCCCTATTAAGTTAGTCTACATAAGCATACCAGATAAGGTCCATTGGCAACATGATAGTAGACTTGTAATAAAAATATTAATTTTAGATTTTAAAATGAATTAATGTTTTAATTATGAGTTAATTATAAAAAAATCTCAAACTTTGCTTAATTTTGCAATTATAGCCCGAACTTCAAAAAGTGGCAAACAAATGCTCAAACTTTTAATTTTTTTGATACTAACCCGATGTTAGAAACTTTAATTATTAATACACGTTAGCCAAAATTAACACAACAAATGAAGATTAATGAAACGATGTTGTTGTTAAAAATGGAATCTCTAAATCAGTTTATGCAGCCTTAGTCTTTCGTTATCTATTTGTTCTCCCGTTACTCTCAGCCCTTAGCTCTTTGCTTTCTGTTTGTTTTTTCGATATACCAAACTACTCTCGCATTACAGTGTACTGCTCTTCGTTTTTAGTTCGTTCTCTTGATACCCTCAGCTTGAGGGCATTGGGACTGCGTAATCTGAAAATCAAAGGGTGAGGGCATTGAGAGAATAAATTGAAAACGAAAGAAGAAACTGAAATCAAAGCGTGAAGTCGTCGGGGCTACATAATCTGATTTAGGTCAGCAAACTTAATGGAGACACTAGTGTCGGGCTAGAAATGAAAAAAATTGAAAGTTTAAGTATTTTATTGTCAATTTTTGAAGTTTGGGCTATAATTGAAAAAATTGAAAGTTTGAGCATTTTATTGTTTCTTTTTGAAGTTTAGGCTATAATTGCAAAATTGAGCAAAGTTTGTGATATTTTTTGTAATTAACCTTTTAATTATTTAAAAATAGTTAATTATAAAAAAAATCTCAAAGTTTACTCAATTTTGAAATACTAGCTCAAACTTTAAAAAGTGACATTAAAATGCTAAAAATTTCAATTTATTATGAATATAACCCTATGTTAAATTCTTTGTTAATGTCGTTGACGTGGCATACCACATCAAATTAATGGTTTCGTCACAGGTTCAAAAAAATGTTCATGTAATATTTTTATAATTTAATAAATTTAGAAAGAAAAAATCATGTAATTACTTTCATCACCACTGTCATCGTCTCCGCACCGGAGAAGATCGAGAAGCTCGATGCAAACATCTCCTCCCTCATTCTCGAGGAAACTCGCCAGCTAGTTAATTACCTCCAAGACAAGCTCGGTGTCTTTGCCACCGCCTTCGCCCCCACCTTAATTAGGCCTACTTTCACATAAGCCTTAATTAACATGTCGAAAACAATAGGGTCCTAGTTACAATCTTCAAACAATAAACCAAAGTCTGAAGCACATGCTTTTGTGATGAGCAATCTTTAACCAGCTGAACCAATTCAGTCAAGAATTTCATAGCCTATGTGAACTCTTTAGACCAAGCCAATATGTGAATGATAAAACCATAATTATAGGAGCTGGGTCTTAAACCCAGATCGTCTTTGACCCAATTAAAAAAACGTAATTGATAAAATTGAATTAGCTTGACATGTCAACAAAACCCTCGAAATCCCATTTGTATCTAAATGAGAAAGGACCCCTTTTAAGTTGGTTTGGAGAAGGGTCAAACTGGTACAATCTCGTTTGAGAGATGAGTAAATAAGATTCACCATGTTATTAGGGTTCTGCGTTTCTGGTACAAAATGGTAAAGAGGGCTACGTAGAATCTGAACCAAATATAGTTTGAAGAGATGATGATGACAATGAGGAAAAGGAAGAAAGAGACGATTTTCGTACAAATTTTTGATAGTATGGTCTATTGGATTCAAGAAGTATTGATTTTATGGGGATTCTAGTTATAACTCTACTCATCAGTTGACCATACAAGGAATGAAACACAGAGAGAATGAGGAATCAGAGCGGAGAAGAGTAAGAATGAGCATTTTAGTTGAAGATAATCACGTTAGGGTTTAAGATAGGGTTCTATACTTGGATTACAAGATTGGGTTTAAACCAATTTAAGGGTTTTTCTTGTTACAACAAATCTTAGGTTATGAAGACGATAAGGAAGGAGTAGACAACAACAAAAGAAAACACATCCCTGCAACGAGGTAAATCCAAGATAGAGCAAGCAAGTTGGAGGAATGTCAGAGCTACCTACAAAACCAGTGGAGAAGAGTAAAAACAAACACAAAATCTGCAAAAAGGAGAAGGAGAATAGATGCATGAAGAATCATTAGATTTGGAAAAGAATCATTAGGTTTTCTTTTTCCAAATTATTAAATTTATAAAATAATTATCTGAAAAATAATTGAACATGTGTCAAAACTTTTAATCTGATGTGGAGTGTCATGTTGACGACGTTAAAAGAAAGCTTAACATCGAGGTATATTTGCAACAAATTAAAAGTCTGAGTATTTTAGCGTTATTTTTTAAAGTTTGAGCTAGTTTTGCAAAATTGAGTAAAGTTTAAGATTTTTTTATAACTACTACCCCTTTAAAAAAAATAAAGGTTGAAAAACTTTTTGTTTTCCTAAAACCTATTTTCCCTTAATTTTATCCCTAACTAACCATATATGTCATAAAATCCCTAATTTCTAACAAATCTCTAATACTTAAGGGCGATTGTTCTTCATGCTTTTTATATACTCTTTGATTGCTTCTTCATGCTTCCTCTATCTTCGTGAAATTTGTCTGTTCTTCCTACTTCTTCTTTGTCTATCTTCATTAACTTCTAGTAGCTTTTTAACATCTTTATCCTCCATTCAAGTTGTAGTCTATTCAAAAGATTTTAGAGTTTTGTGGTTACAACAAGTACAGTAATTTGACATTGTTCTATTTATTTAGTTTTTGTTGTTCTTACCTATGAATAAAAAATATTTTTTGTTTATAATGCTTAACCTTTAATCTATAAAAGCGAAGACAGTGGAGAAAGGTGGTTCCTTTTATTTTCCCTCATGTTTCAAAATATACGATTAAAGGTAAGTGGTCCAACACATGATTTGTTAGGAAGTATGCTTGTTTAACTTTGGGAGGATGCTATTTTATTATTTTATTGTTTATACTATTTTGTTTTTGTATATGTGTACATATATTATTTTATTGTTTTGTGGATATTTTTGTTTTTATGTGTATATAATAAGATTGAGATCACATCAAACCATTCAAGCCTTAGATGAATGATATATTATTTCCATTTTGATGTCTAGTTAAATCATTTATAAAAAAACTTGATTTTCCTTCATTTAGATTTATTTTGCATTTAATTAGTAATTTATCATTTTTTAAAAGTGGGATAATTTTTAGTCTTTAAGGCATGATGGGGCCTAGTTATTACCTAGGTAGGGATGGTAATGGGCCCGACCACCTCTGGCCTGGCCAGACCATGGATTGACCAGCCTGACCTCATTTTTTTTAAAAACAATTTAACAAAATGATGTCATTTTTGACAAAACGATGTCGTTTTGTGCCTTTCTGTAGGGCCACGGGCTGCCAGCCCAGTCGAGCCAACCAGTCTCAACCATGTAGCCCAATCAACCCGGACCAAAGTCGGGCTAGGCCATATTTGTCATCCCTATACCTAGGTCACCATGCAGAGTGTAGAACAATTTTGAAAGTTAGTTTTTAGATTTATTAAAAGTCTAAGTTCCAATTGAATTAAGCAGGCCCACATACTGTTTATATTTAGTTTAATGAATATTAACTAAGCAAACTTCAAAAACCTTCCTAATTTAAAGTTAAATACAAACAAATCTTAACATAAGATGTTTGGCACACATTTAAAGATAAGGATGCCATGTATATACTAATTGTAAATCTCAGACTATTTGGTCCCTTAAGCTAAAAGGAGACTAAGAAAAAAATTTTGTTTTTAAGCCAACTAGATCTCTTCATGATATATGTTGTACTTTTAAGGATAGCTGACATCATGAAATGACTAAGTGTTGAAGGAAATGCAGCTTTCATTAGAAATAAGAAACAAAAGCTTAAGTTGAATGAAATAGATTTAATATAGAAGTTTACTTTCTCTTCAACATTAGGAAATGTAGCTTTAATTAGAAATAAGAAATAAAAGCATAAGTTAAATGAAATAGATTTAGTATATAAGTCTACTTTCTCTTCGGCATTAGGAAATGCAGCTTTCAGTAGAAATAATAAACAAAAGCATAAGTTAAATGAAATAGATTTAGTATAGAAGTCTTCTTTCTCTTCAACCTATTAATTTAAAGAGAAAGAAGGTCTTCCAAGAATCAAGGAAGCAATGCATCCACATGTAGTATACCTTGAACTCACATTGAATAGATACAATTAGGATAATGGATCCTCTCCCCCTTAGGGTTCATCTTGTCACATTCTCCCTAAACTACTAAACCAAATACAGAAGATTATGGCCAAACATGATATTATTTTTACAATCTGGTTCTTTAAATGTGAGAAGTAATTTTGATATTAAAAATTTCTTCATAATTAAGTTTTCATTTTAATACTCCAAGTATAGTACAAATGAAATCTTACTCCTCTATCCTTCATTAATTTAAAAAAAATTATTTTTAATGTAGTTGTCTACTCTTGATGAGATAACATGTCCTCTCAACCTCAACCTCTCCTTATAATCTTAGCAACATAGAAGCCTTCAACCTCCTAAACTTAACTTGGAACCTTTTTAAATCAACATTAACTTAACCTTCGATTTATATATATTGAGAACCTAACAAGATAAACTAAGCATTTAAAATTTTGGATCTTTACAATTTAATTGTTTGGTAATATGCCTAACATATTGCCTCTATAATAACATGTTTTATTCTTCTTTAGAAATATGTTATTTTCTTCTTTCGAAATATGTAATAGTATGTTTACTATACCCAACATGTTATTTTATTTCAATATGGGTCTATATTTATAAGTTATATTTTAATAGTATGGAATGTTTTTTTAAAATTTATCTATATAAGATGGTAGTAAATGGAAGAGCTAGTAAAAAGTTATTCTATGGTAGACATTTTACTTAGGAAGGTATACTGAAGTATATAGGTAAGGCAGTAGAAATTTTTAAGAATGTGAACTTGGATTATATGAGTTAGAGAGAGGTATGTGAAATGAGAGCTATATTAGTATATATACATATTGTTAGTGTGCTAGTTGATTCCTAAATAAGGGGTTGGAAGAAGGTTTAGGGAGGTTAAAGTAAAGCAAAGCACATTAGATTTGGTTAAATTGTCAGATGTGTGTGGTATAATTGATGTTTATCTGGAGTATTTAGATAAACTAACACCATTCATACAAATGTTAATGTGGCAAAATAACTAGTATAAAAATAAGATAGTTATGGAATTAGGAGATGATACTGGAGTGGATTTGGGTTGTGATAATGGTGTAGGAGTTTATTTGGGAGGTCATTGCAATGTTGGTATTAACTTGGGAGGTGATACTAATGTTGGAGTGGATGTGGGAGGTAATACTAATGTTGGAGTGGATGATGGAGGTGATTTGGGAGATAAAGAATCAATTGGTAATGATTATAAATTAAGTGATGATAGTGTGAAATGGGTGTTTAAGATGGAGTTGAGTTGGATGCTCAAGATGGAGGCAATTTGGGTATTAATAATAAAGGTAAATCTAACTCAAATTCATCATTAGTGTTGATGTAGGTCATGATACATTGTAAGTTGATTTTTCTAATCCTAGAGCTTCTTGGCCAGTGAAGAATATCTCAGTATTGAAGAATTAGATGATTGTGTGAGGTGACCTAGTAAAACTAATAGATATGTTCTTAGAGTTGTTGCAGGTGAATGGTTACTAGAGATAGTGTTTGATAGTGCTAAGCACTTTAAGGAAGTAGCTGTTGATTATGTAGCAGTAATAAGATTTAACTTGAGTTTTAAGAGGAATAAGCAAAAAGGATAAGATATGGTTAAACCAAAGGTTGTTCATTTGAGCTATATGCTTCATTTGGTAGAAAAGACAAATACTTAAAACTGAAAACTTACAATCTATAGTATACATGAAATCCAAAAAACAAACCATGGCTAGTTATAGTCGCTAGTTATATTCAATTTATCATTAGACACTTTAAGGAATAAATCTTAGAGAAGCCAAGCATCAAAATCAAGAAAATGGTTGAAGAATGTAAAGAGAAACTAAATTTGTCTATTAATTCTAGCATGTGCAAGTATGTAAGGAGGAAGGTTCTTAAAGTAAAAGAAAAAGAGCAGCATAATGAATAAGGGGAGTTTTACGGTTATATTTATAATTATATACCAACATGATTGTCCTTAAAAGAACTTTGGATACATATTTAAGGTGCATGACTGAAGTTTATCCTTTGAAATGGGTTCAATAACTGAGTGGCGGTATATACTTCTTACCGATCCCTACTATGAACATGTCTACTTTTAAGACATTATATAGGTATCTACCTACAATCTATATTATCTGCTTTGTTAAAGATTCTATACTTTTATCAATGGATCAAGCCTTTTTTAATCATCAAGGTTCCATCTAAGTGCTATAGTTCCAATTATAAAGAGCTTACAGGGGGATGCAAGTATAAGCAAATAAGGAGTGACTTGATAAGGAATATCAAGTTGGAGACTTAGTGATCTCTAATGATAACTTTATAGACAAGTTACAATGGCATAAGGGTTAATCATAACTACACTCCCTTATTTTATAAACAATTTAAAGTGATTGATTGAACTGGTAAAGTAGCATAGGAGATGGAATTTCTCCTAAAAATCTTACACATGATAGGTTTCATAGATCTCAATTTAAGAAACTTTTTTCCTTCTTCAATTGCTAGATAAGACTTCAATTTCAATTTTGGATAAGAGATTGGTTAAGCATCATAATTAACCTACTATAAAAATTGTTGTTTTAATGGAGTGGAACTTCACTGTAAGAGGTTACTTGGGAGTTTCTTTATGAACTATAGTAGTGATATCCTCACTTAACCTTGACAAAAGGTTGTTTGAAAGGGAGTGAGTTATTATAAGACAAATGGTTAGACCATTAACTTTTATGATTAGAAGTAGACAAATCTTGCGCTACATCGTTTGGCTATTTTGAGAAATAAATGGTTATCTTTTTTAACATTTTTTGTATTTGATGATTGTTTCTTAATGTTTAATTTGTTACAATTAATGGATATAATGGATATTCCTTATATAATAAACTCAATGAATGAATAAAAATGAGTTTTATCTCTCTAAATTTCTCTTCCTTCTCAAATATCCTTTCCCTATCTTTTCTTCTTGACTTTTGCAAGAATTCCTCTATATATGCCTTTAACTTCATCTTTTAGAAGAGGGACCTATGGTAGAATCTAAAGGACTTACAGCCTACTGTATAAGGGTTATGGTTACTTCTTGGAGACTTCAATGCAGATCTTTATAGGAATGAAGTAGATGGGTATGCAAGCCCAAGGGCATTCAACACTGGCCAAAGAGAATGTGTTTAGGATATCGGGGTTACTAATATCAAGATGTAGGGTAAGTTTTACACTTAGATTAATAAGTAAAATACTTCTTGGTTATTAAGGAAGAAACTAGACAGACCCTAGTAAATGAAGAATGGTTCAATTTGTTCCCTAATAGAAAGCAATCTTTGAAGTATCTATGATTTCTGACCTTTGTCCCATTATCATTAAGAACATGGATGTTCTCATAACCCTAAAACACCCCTTCAGGTTCAATAATCATCTGGTAAAAGAAGAGGGGTATCAAGAGACCATTCAGAAAGGCCTCTAATTAAGGATTTTAGGTAGTAAGCAGTTCATATATGCCAAGAGTCTCCAAAGTATCAAGAATTAACTACAAAAAACTAAACTTTAGAAAATAGGGTAGTACTTTTGAACAAGCTAAAGCAACTAAAGCCAAAATGGACAATGTTCAATCCCTTTTATACCTTAACCCCTACGACCTAAGCTTATAGAATATGAAAAAGCATTAGTCAAGGCCTATCTCAGAGCTATGGATATTCATAATTCTATCATAAAACAGAGGGTTAGAATCTAATAGATTTAAGAGGGCGATAGAAACACTAGGTTCTTCCACAATTTTGTCAAAGCAAGGAACAATTCTAATAGAATTATTTCCCTAAAAAGAGTTGACAACAATATAGCCACTACATAGCATGAGCTTAAAGAAAAGGCCTTTTTCTACTTTAAAAATACACTTAGGACACAAGCTGCTAGAAGTTCTACAATACCCCTATTCAAATCTTTCATCAATGATACCATTAGTGAGGAACTCAAAACTTCCCTATGCTACCATGTAACCACACAACAAATTGAAAACATAATCTTAAGTTTGAACCCCATGAAAGCCCCAGGCCCTGATGGATTCAATGGTTACTTCTTTCACAAGTCATGGCCTATGATCAAATATACAGTGTTGGAGGATATCTAGGAATTTTTTGAGAATAGGAAATTGTTAAGGGAAGTTAATAAGACACGCATCTATCTAGTACTAAAGAAGCCTAAACCTGACTCCTTCACTAGTTTTAGACCCATCTCTTTTTTTAAAGAAATTAAATTCGTTAAAGAATACGAATAGAAAAGTTAAGCTACATCCAAAGAGGGACTCCCTCTAGTGAAACAAGACTAAGGACACGTGATAAACTAAACAAAACGACTGCATTTTACAAATGAGCTACTAGAAAATGCCTACGTTTAGCAATTAGGGTAAACCCCGCTACCCCTTTCACAACTTCTCAGACGTTTACCCGATTAGGTTAGAACTCTCTGGAGAGAGCAGGGTGACTATGGTGAAAGGAACCACGATTGATGGTGCAGCACTTTGGGTCAACGGTCTCACCAGAGCTACCACCTTCCTATAAACAAGGAGATCTGCTCTTCCGAGGTAAAAGATCTCCTTCTTAACATTAGTAAGTTTCTTAAAAGATCCACCCCTTTTCTTAAACTAAACAGCTTCTACTTGTTTCTCCACAAATGAGGTCGACAGATCAATTACTAAAGATCTCCGTGCTGATCTCCAGGAGCCCTTAGAAGATTACAGGAAGATCCATCTCTTGTTGTAACTTCATCTACAAGGCAATCTCTAAAATACAAGTTACTACACTTAAAAAGGCTTTGCATAACTTGATTGGAGAATCCCAAGGTTCTTTTCTATAAGGAAGACTAATTGGAGATAACATACTCGTGGCTTAAGAACTTCTTAAAGACTATGCTAAAGCCAATTCATCTAAATATTATGCCTTAAAGGTAGATTTTAATAAGGCTTTTGACTCCATAATCAAGGAATTCATCCTACAATTACTTTTAAGTTTTTGACTTTCTGGATAAAGTATGTAACTGGATCAAGGAATGTATCACTACCACAGAGCCCACAAAATTATTCTGTGGAAGCAAGAGGCTGAGCTAGGGACACCTTTTGTCTCCCTATCTTTTTAATCTATAGATGGAAGCACTCTCTAAACTCCTCAAACCCAACATTTCCCTTAATCTCAAGTTCAGCTACCACTGTAAATGTAAGATTCTTAAACTAACCAGCTTTGGAGTGGTAGTTAAACTTGGGATTAAAGGAAAGCCCATGACAGGTCTCTCTTCACAATCACCACTACTTTAAAGATGTTCAAAGACCTATCAGGGCTACAAGTAAACTTAAATGAGAGCCAACTTATTCTATCTAAAAGTTCTTTGGGAGATGCAAACTAGCTAGTTATAATTTCAGGCTTTAAGGTTAGCAATCCACCTTTCACCTACTTTAGACTACTAGTTTCCACTAGAAGACTAACATTCAGCAACTGCACTCATCTTGTGGAACAAGTACAAAGGATATTGTATCACTGAAGCCACTTAGACCTCTCTTATACAAGAAGATTAATGTTGGTTAAATCAGTGCTTAATTCCCACCATATATATTGGTTAGCTCATATTCTTCTTTTCAAAATAGCTATTAAAAAATTGAAAGAATAATGACAACATTCCTATAGGACGGAAGAAAAATAAGGAGAGTTAAAGCTAAATTTAGTTAGGATGAAGCCTCCAAACCTATCACAGAAGGTTGGCTAAAAGACTTTGGAGATTATTTAAAGGACAAGGCATACTATGTTCCAAATGGGTCAATATATATATGTGCTCCAAAATAGAAATCTATGGGAACCTAACCCCTCTCTATGAGGCACCTAGTTCACAACACAACTTCTGAGGATCAAAGAATCCTTATCTAGCTCTATCCAGTGCAAAATAAGTAATAGCAAGAAAGAATCCTCATCTTTGACAGTTGGTGCAAGGAGAGCCCTTTAAACCAGTCTATCCTTTATGAGAACTTAAGGGTATAATACCCGATTAACTCAAAAACCAAGATATAGATGGTAATAATTAGGGAAATTTCCCCTCAAAACTATCTCACCCCATCCCCAATTATAACCCTTTAGAAGGTACTAAGGACATGTACCTCTAGCTTAATCACCCTTTAAGGAAGTTCACTAACTCTTCCTGTAAAAAGCTTTTCAAAGGCAAAGGCATGAAATAAAGTGGCACCATATAATCTAGAACACATTAATGTCCCCTAAGGCCTCCTTCCTACTCTAGCTAGTCCTAAAGAGAGGCCTAGCTACTAAGGACAAACTTCAATTTCTAAACCCCCAAGTCACATGCATTTTGTGTAAAGACAATGGTGAATATGTCAAACACCTATACTTTAAATGTTCCTAATCCTACTAGTTTTGGGATAATCTTCAAGAGTGGCGTAATATCCATTGCATCATGCAAGAAATTTAAGGGAAAATAGAATGGTTATTGAATAAAAATTTATATTTCAAGTTATGAAGACTATTTTCACAATTGTCCTCTGCTTATGCATTTACAGAATATGGACTGAAAGGAATTACGATGTTATAGATCACTAAAGAAGACGAAGGAAAGCTTACTTAGGGATATCAAGCTCTAATGTAAAGAACAACTCCTAAAGGCCTCCTATGAATCCTTGAATGCATTTTGGTTACATTTGCCTTAATCGCCTAGTCATCTCTATCTAATCGCCTCTCTACTTAATCATCTGATGGTTGCCCCCAATTAGCCCAAATATGTGATCCCTTTTCGTAAAACACATCATAGTCTAAGTGGATTAATTACACCTGTATTGTTTTAGGCCATACTATGTTGTTTTTTGTCAAACTCAAGAGGAAAGGAAAAGCTAGGAATGTCCCACCTTTTATACTAATGCAATGTACACTTTCTGGAAAGTTAATTCAATTAATTTAACTTTTCAAAAAAATTCAACTCAATTGTTTTATTTATATTACCTTATCTACTTATAGGTTGTCAAATTATTGCCTAAAAAATTTATAGCCATAAATTAAAAATCCTTGATGATGAAAGAACTTCATACTTACAAATATGACTATAAAATTAAAGATGATTGACAAAGGAAGAACTTCATGTTTAGAAATAATTCGACTTAACATAGAATTTCATGGTTTTTCATCAAAGATTCTTGACACTCTAAGTAAAAGGATCATCTAGAAATGGTTCTAAAGAAGTTATTATTAGTGCTTTATTGATATTTTCTAGTAAGAACAACCACATAATCATTTTCATAAAGAGAAGGGTATATGATTGAATTTAATGAGAAAAAGATTTTAAGACTTCTATATTTGAGCAATTCAAAAGGACATGAAAAGCCAAAATGCCATTGGTAGTGATAAACTATCTTAGGTAAAGTGCTCTCATGCCTTTCCAACTAGGTCTAAAGCATTCAAAAAACTCCTTATGAATGTCACTCTATAACAAAATCCATAAAAATTGTTGATCAAAAGTTTACCTTCATTTGAGTTCTTTGATTCTAAAACAAACACTGGACCTACCTCATCTCCAAGAAAAGTCTTCTATTTAGCTCCAATTGATCTTTTTCATTAGGATGGGGACACTCTTTTAACATATTAGAAACGAATATAAAAGAGAAGAAAAAGGACTTGCCAAGGTCCACCATTGACAACAACTCCATCATTAATGGTTGGTTTATTAAAAGGATAACATTTATTAGGTTTAATTATAGTTAATTAGGGTTAACTAAAATTTATTAGGATTTATTAAAGTTAATTAAAATTTATTAAATTAATCCTAAATTGGGATTGATTGAATTAAATATAAATTAGTTTAATTTAAGTGTGAGATTCACAGTGTCATATGGAGCACATGTGACACTGTGTGTGGTATGCTTAATTGACAGATCCTTAACCTCATTTAATGTTCCATCAGATCAAGGGTAAAATTAAATAGTTTTGAAATGTTAAATTTCTTTTCAGATGCTACAAAGTGTTAAGGTCTAACATATATTTTAGTTCTGATGTTAGGATTGAGAATATACTTGTGCCTTCATTTCAATCTAATTACATTTTTGTTGTAGATTTTAAAATATATTTATTATGTAATATTATTTTTAAAATAATTTTATTTTAATTACAAAATAAACTAAAATTCAACAAAATAAGTTTACTTTGCTAAATTTAAGAAAAATTCAAATAAAATATTAAGAGTCATTTGGTTTCACTTGGTTTCTATTGTATTTTTATGTTCATGCAAAAATAAAAACATGTATGTCTGTTAATATTAATATAGTTATATTTTATTACTGATAATAACTTAATATTAAATAAAAATTAAAATAAATTAATTTTATAGATAATTAAGTAAATACTTTTATTTTAATCTCATATAAAATATTTACTAATATAAGTACTAAAAAAAGTATTACATTTTATTAAAATAAAAATTTAATAAATAAAAATTTATTTGTTAATATTTTAATTATTGACAGTAATTGTATATGAAGTTTATATACTTTATGATATTTTAAATTTAAAGTACATTTATTAAATATATTTTATTTAAGAAATAAACTTTAAAGTTATTTTGAAAATTAAAATAAATTAAATTATACTAATTACAAACTTTTTGGTAATAAATATTAAATAATATATTTAATTGATGATAAATGAGGTTATAACAAAAAACAAAAATAGGTCAATCTTTATTTTTATAAGTTAAAAAATTAGAAGAAGAAAAAAATAAAAATGAAAATTCAAACAAATAATTACAACTGGATCACCGCAGTTGGAGCAAATTAGGTTTCTCATAAAATCTCTAATGGTCATGTTTTCTATTTTAAGCTTGTAGTTCTCATATTTGAGTAAAGTGTTCTGATCGCAAGTCGGCCCGCGGTCCGCCCAATTAAGACCAAACATGGGCTGGACTGAGATTGTCATCCCTACTCATCTTCAAGAAAAGCCTTTTACTTAGCTCCAATCGTTGTTTCTCATTAGGATGGAGACACTCTATTAACATACTATAAACAAACATAAAAGAGAAGAAAAAGGAATTGCCAATCTCCATCGTTGACGAAGCCTCCATCATTAGTGGTTGGTTCATTAATGATAGAGTTTGTTAAGTTTAATTAAAGTTAACTAAAATTTATTAGGGTTTGTTAACCTCAATTGAATTTTATTAAATTAATCTTAAAATAAGATTGATTGAGTTAAATATAAATTAGTTTAATTTAAGTGAGTGTCATATGGGACACATGTGGCATTGTGGATGTCATTATAAACAATAGAAAATAAAAAGTACCACATCAACACTAGTGGCACTTAATTGACAAATCCTTAATCTCATTAAATGTTCCATCAGTTTAAGGATAAAATTAAATAGTTTTGAAATATATATATATATATATATATATTTTTTAATACTATTAATTGTTAAGGTCAGA
>JAOQMM010000008.1:23183076-23198098 GCA_027563515.1 Erythroxylum platyclados | reverse complement strand
CCATTCCATAACCATTCTACTAGTTTCAACTATTTATGGGTAACTTTTGTTTTCATTTCATTCATTCTTGCTCCTTAAAACATTCCTTCTTTGCTTTGTCTCACTTTTTTCACTTCAACATTTGCTGCTCGTCGTTCCCCCCTTCTTCTTTAACCAATGCAGCTCCTTTCATAAATATTCCCACTTTAGGTTCCTCTTCATCATCTCTTTTTTACAAGCAATATCATCCTCTCAAGATGGTAGGATTATAACAATGGCCAAAACCATTTAGAGCAAGTAGTGGGTGATTTTATATGTTCTATAGCACCCAAGTGGGGGGTGAATTAGGTGTCTACAAAATTTAGCAATTTTACTAACCAATATAATTAATTAATAACAATCAATATAAACAAAGATGGGAAAATTGCTTAATAAAAATTAATTAAACAATTGAGCAATAAATTAAAGAGGATAGGAAAGGGAGAGTGCAAACTGATTTATAGTGGTTCAGCAAATGACCCTTGCCTACATCCACTCCCAAGACTCTTCTTGAAATTTCACTATAATTCTTCTTTTAAGACAAAAAATAATCTTTGTACATTCTTTCACGGTAAAGAGAAATCTTTCTTACAATCTTCTTTCAAGGTGAAGAGAAACATCAATATCACTTGGATCACCTCTTAAGTATAATTTTCAACATTCCAATAAAGTACTATAACTCAAAAATATCTCACTTGTCACTCACACAAATATGACACAATGATGCTCAAATGATTAAAAACTGGTGAAGAGATCAAGGAAGAAGGAAGTGTAGCAACCATCTTTGGAGATGTTGGTTAAGTAGGTGAGTTAGGTGGATGTTTTCTCTTACGAGAAGAAAATTGGGACAAAAAGCAATGTTAGAAGAAAAGATAGAAGTGAGCAAGGTGGAGTGTTCTATAGTTGTTACTGTTTTTATATTAGAAATGGTAAAAAAAAAAATGTAGGCAACTAAAATTTAAAAATATGTGGCAAATTAAAAGAGAGTGAGACCGAAAATAAATGTACAAAAGATGGAACGGAGTCCAACAAAATCTTATAGATTGAGGGGGAACAAGAGCTAGTGAATACTAGATGAAATTGAAACAAGGCAAAAAAAAACTTATAATTATAAATTTAGAAGTTATTTAATTATAATTAAAAATTAAGTTGTTAAGTGCATTTTAATAAAAGTTTCAATGAGTAAATTGATCTCTTTTTTTTCGTTTAGGTAAAAAACACATGTAGAAGAATCAATGTCAATTTGAACTCGAGCTTTTTCTGCATATGCATGTAGATGTAAGTATATGCAAGAAACCATCATAGAAACTAGAAAGGAGATGTGGATAAGACACCACTTCTCACATTGATCACCTACAAAAATATCAAAGTTTTCACCTTTTAGAGCAATAGTTTATTAGGTTACATGAAGCGACGGTGTCGGCATCTATCTTCCTTTGGTTTGCATGAACACGTTACTTGATTTTTCAACTTCACATTGACACTTGCTCACTATTCCTTGGTCAAATCTCAATACATAGGTGGATACGCTTCGCCGTTGCCAACTTCAAGACTGATCATTTAATTCAGCTATCGTATACAGATTGTGTCGATGATATGTAGGTAATGGTGGTGGGCTCGTTATCTATATCCCATCTGAGATGGACACTTGTCATCTAAATCTTTGCTGTTGCAAATATCTCAAGACTCCGTTTCGTGATTTGCTCCAAACTACCATCACGCTTTTCATACCAAACACAATGTCAACAGCAACAGCCAACTTTCGGCACAGTTTTGTTGTGGAGACGGTGGACACCCGGCCGATGTTTAAGATACTGTCTACCTGTAAACTATACGAGTTCCTTTAGAAGTTTACCAAGCACTGGAATTCAAGTCTGACTGGTAAGCTGGAGAAAGAAACATTTACATGGAGTTTGAGATGCTTTTGGATGCAAATTCATCTGATTAATTAATACACTCTGTGGAGAGTTATACTTAGCATTCCCCGAAGATGACCAGATCGCGTGTTCCTGTAGCTGAGAAGGTAAGGATTTGGTCTGTTTGGGGACTCTGACAATCAGGGTTCTTGCCACGTGCATTTTGACAACTAAAGGGTACAGCGAGGCAAAACATGCTTTCTTGTGCAGGTGCAGCTGTCCAACCAGAATCCTCCACGTACGAGCCCACTATCTGGAAAACGGTGACGATGTCTGTAAGGGTAGGGCGGCCACTTGGGAGACCAAGGGCGGTTGGGATTTCCTGCCTCCATTCCATCATTTATTCATCGCCCATTCTCTTCTACAGCCATTAACCTCATCTGATTGGAGGGTATATTTACGTTTAGAAAGGAGCAGGACAAAGTTGGGTAGGTATAGTTTGATGTCTTTGTGATGCCAAAACAAAACTTGATAAGAAACTTTGAAGTTTACTGCTAACATGTCAACCTGAATGGAAAATGTTGCCACCCCACGTGAAGCTGTTGATGATTCCACCCCACGTGTGTTAAAAATTAACAAGAAAAGGGAAAACATAGAAAAGTGAAGGCAGGAGTCTCCACTTTCTATGTACTTCCACAAGATTGGCTGGGCTGGGCCGCTGAGGGCCGGGCTGACAACGGTGACGATTCATTTTATGTCCTCACTTCCTCTTTTGCTTAGCAAGAGCCCCAGTTCTCTGAATAACCAACCAAATTGGTGTATTTTGATAGATGCGAAGTAAAAAGGAAAGTGTGAAGGGTGGGGATTTACACGTCAGTAGGAACGCGTGTGGCGTGAAAGCAGGAAAGCGAAGACAACGTGTCCGAAGAGGAAGACAGAGAGCACGAATTGGTAGTGAAAAGGGTGATGAAAATGATGAAGTAAGAGTAATTATATATATATATATTTATGGTCCTTAAAAGAAGCCTTTCTAGAGCAAGGTGTTCCAATAAACAGGGCGACGCCTGTCCTTCATTCTGTCTATATAAGTGAAAGAACTTTGCTAACATTTTTATCCCCACCATTCCTACTCCACTACACTGTTGCTAATTCCCAGCATCTGTTCAAGTTAGCTTCTGCCACCTCTCTCTTTCTATTTCTTTTTATTGATTTCCCATTTTTCTGATTTTTGTTCTTCTTATGTAACCTATTTCATCAGTCATCACCACCTCTTTTGCTTTGCGAACTTGTTATTATTATTCTCTTCATCACCTTGTCTTCCTCATTATGATCCCCCTGCTTCTTTCCTGTTTTTTGGTCCTGCCTTTAATTCTTCTTTCTCTTCAATGGCACCAATCCAAGGCCAAGCGCCTCCCACCTGGCTCAATGGGCTGGCCTTATATTGGAGAGACTCTCAAGCTCTATACTGAAAACCCAAATTCCTTCTTTTCCAACAGGCAAAAACGGTACTATCACCACTGCACCTTACCTAGCTCTTTTGGACACTACATCCTCGTCATCTGTATACGTCTTTTTGTTATCTCCGTGTCTACTTACATATAACAAGTTGGTACGTGGCTTTTTTATTTTTCCTGTGGCGATATTCTTACTTTTGGTGCCTCGTTCACTTTGTAGGTATGGTGACATATTTAAAACTCACATCTTGGGTTGTCCTTGTGTGATGATTTCGAGTCCAGAGGCAGCAAGGATTGTGCTAGTCACCATGGCTCACTTGTTCAAGCCAACGTATCCAACGAGTAAAGAGAAAATGATAGGACCTGAGGCTCTCTTTTTCCATCAAGGAGCTTACCATTCAAGGCTCAAGAAATTGGTGCAGGCCTCCTTTTCACCTTCTGCAATAAAAGGGTCGGTCTCAGAGATTGAGGGAATTGTGCTCAGATTTCTACCTACCTGGAAAGATACAACCATTAACACTTTGCAAGAAATGAAAAGGGTACGCGTTTGTTATTTGAATTTGTTGGAACAACAGAACCAAATTTATATTTTGTTTGGTGAAAAACTTGTCTTATTTATGATTCTAAAAGAGTTTGTTTCTCTCTCACTTTTTTGTCTGCTAGTATGCTTTTGATGTGGCAATGATTTCAGCCTTCGGCGAGATGAAGGAGTTGGAAATGGAAGGAATCAAACACCTGTACCAATGCCTAGAGAAGGGCTACAATTCTATGCCTTTGGATTTACCTGGAACTCCATTTCACAAAGCAATGAAAGTAAGCCCACATTGCCTCTAGCACTCGTAAGACCAAATGTTTTGCAAGATTATGGGAGTCAACTTGGGTTATTTGTTTAATTTGAACAGGCAAGGAAGCAACTAAATGAGACATTAAGGAGAATGATGGAGCAGAGAAGGCGAACTGGGAAACAAGGAGGAGGGTTACTTGGAGTGCTACTAGGAGCTAGCGATGAAAAGCTTAATCAGCTAACAGATTCCCAGATTGCTGATAACATCATCGGACTGATTTTCGCTGCACATGATACAACAGCAAGTGTCCTCACCTGGGTTTTGAAGTACTTACATGACAACGAAGACGTACTAGAAGCAGTCATGGTAAATTTCATTATCCATTGTTTATGCCTTCATTATTCATCCTTATCTTTCTATCAGAAAGGGAAAAGGAACATACACATGTTCTGAGCAATCATTGATTAAATATAAAAATGCCTTTTGAACAGAAACTTGCGGCAACCAAAAACTTTACCCCATGCATTGCACTTTAATCATTGGCTTGGCTTTATTTTTGCAGAGGGAACAGGAAGGAATTAGACTCGAATTAATTGAGGCCAATCGACGACTTACATGGAAAGATACCAGGCGCATGCCGATGACTAGTAGGGTATGATTAATTTATATCAACACAAATAGCTGCCTAATTTATTTGGAGTTAGAAAACAAAAATCGTTTCTTTTCTGAAAAACTACATTGTAGTTCGTATGTTAACTTTTGTTTGAATTAAACTAAATTCAGGTGATTCAGGAGACACTAAGAACAGCAAGTATACTATCATTCACGTTCAGAGAAGCTGTCCAAGATGTTGAGTTTGAGGGCTACTTTATTCCCAAAGGTTGGAAGGTTCTGCCACTCTTCAGAACCATTCATCACTGCGCAGATTTCTTCCATCAGCCAGAAAAATTTGACCCTTCAAGATTCGAGGTACCATTATGTGTACTTTTTTTTTCGTTCCATCAAATCCCAAAAAGAGGAATACATACATACATAAAATTACACTTAGCTAGATCAACTGAAACTAAAGACATACATGCCGTCTAGGCTTATGTAAGCAAATATTAATCCGTGTCACTGAGTAAAAAAATCGTAAAAATGGGTCCATCTCCATCCACATTTACATTCTATCTTGTTGTGGCGGGGGAATATAAGGTTAATATTGGCTAGAATATCTTGGGCCGTGGAATCTTTCAAGTATCAGACTCACGTGAGCTGAATTTTGTACGGTAGCATGCCATCTTCACAGCAATGAATTATGAAACAGCCCTTGCAGTGAGAAATATTTTGTTTTGGAAAATATATATTCACAAGTGTGTGTGTGTATAATCCACAATTTACATCTAGTTAATAATTTTGATGTGTTGGAATTTTGAAATAATGAAACGTAATTATTAAATATAAACCTAAAAAACATAAATTTAAAATACATATATTAAAATAATAAAATTAGAAATGATCTTTTTTTATACGAAAAAATTTGAAAATTTAAAATCTAAAATTTTATGTATTATAGGTGATGGATAAGAGCTACAATATACGGGTTTAGATTATTTGTTCCTGTTACTTTATGCCAATCTTATTTTATAAACATCAATTTATTTAATTTTTATAAGTTTTATTTATTAAATAGATAGATGCTTATAAATAACATAGACAAAAGTGATTTTTTTATATTACATACACACAAGAAAGGACAAGTAATCAAATGGTTTTACTGTGTGATCGTGCAGGTGCCACCGAGGCCTAACACGTACATGCCCTTTGGAAATGGAGTGCACTCATGTCCAGGCAGTGAACTTGCCAAGCTTGAGATGCTTGTTCTTCTTCACCACTTGTCTGTCAACTACAGGTATCAGCAGTAACTTTAAATTCATTCACTGTGAACGTAGTTCAGTTCAGCTAACGTTAAAAGATGATATAACAGAGATGGTAAAATTATGGCTGCAATTCTAAATCTAAAATCGTGAGTTGGTTCTTTGGATATATATGTGTAAGACGGTGAATATAATAAAAAAAGTAAACAGAAATATCAATGAAACAGTGATGACATGTGCTCAAATGGAAGATTGGTGCCGCTCCATGCTTTTTGTAAAAGTCCTTTTGGTCCAATCCTCGACTTAACTGAGAACGGCGGGGGATGTAATATCAATACTGGTGGTCCTGATGTTCCTTAGGCTGTGGAGGTGGTCCTACGCACCGGGCTAACCCGAGAATGGGCTTAGGGTTTTTGGAAGCCGAATGGGCATAAAACAAAAAAGGAATCATTTGACTTTCATATTATATATTTTTCGGTTTGAGGTACTGAAAGTGAAATATGCGAAGAGTGATTCATGCACGAAACCTAGATTTTCACATAACTAAACTAAGTAACTCATCTTGCATAATCAATTTTATCACTCTTCATTGTCTTTATCTGCTTATTTGTTGGGATTATACATGTAAATTGCATCAGCCGGACTCCTAATTACAATCTTCTTCGAATAAAGGTGACATGCGTATCATGGTAGTTTTGTCTTTCCTCTTCCTCTGATCCTGATATGGATATGATGGTATGACGAATAATTTAGTTGAAGATGTGTGGACCCTGTGTCTAATCATGATCTCCACGAAACATCCCTGTCCATAGATTTTGATTATGGCTAAGGTTGTCCATGTTTTCTGAAATTTCAACGTCGTCCCCATCAGTTGCTATGTTTTTTTTTTTAAAAAAAAGTAATTTGTGATTTTGGGCTATTAGATTGCATGGATTTCATGTCCCTGAGTACAGACATTTTTTCCCGGCTCTCTCTCCCCTTCCTTACATGTGATTTGAAATGCTCTCCGATCACGACAAAATACGACGACGTGTATTCTGTAGGAACTGGTTTACTTGACACCACATCTTTGCTCTGCATCTCTCTTTCACGCCACATCATTATTTACGTCTTTTTTTCTCATCTTATCATAAGTTTTACGTCTTAATTTGAGGATTATGTACGTGTATATAGAGAACATAAAAGAGGTCACGGGTTGCTTGGAGAAAATCGACAATGGCTTTTTATGTATAACAACGAGTTCATGATTTGTGGAATAATTAAATTTCGTATTTATTTCCCATGCCTATAAAAAAAATCTCTAAAATACAGTGTAGAGAAGAGGACCATTTGCAATTGGCTTTGTTTGCTTTAACTTTGTGATGGCTGGGTGCAGGTGGCAAGTTGTTGGAGATGAGGATGGAATCCAATATGGCCCTTTTCCTGTTCCTAAACGAGGATTGCCAATAAGGGTAACACAAAGGAAGAAACCAGCCTTTTGATGACTGAGAAAAGAATATGAAGACAAGTTCTTTTTTCTAATATTAACGACAGAAGCAGCAACACCTAGGAGTTTGGATCTTCTAAAAGTAGTAGTGTTTTTTTCTTCCAAGAAGCTGTTCTTGGGAATCTTTTATCAAGTTGTTTTTTCCTTTTTCTCCTTTTCATTTTGTGTGGAGGGTTTCCATGAATGTAAGTTGGAAAGTGAGTGTCCCAACTGCATTGCCGAGCTGTAATTGTGCGTTTGTTGATGCCTGTAACTATTTCATTCTGCAGAAATTAGAAAAAAGAGAATTTAGAAAAGGGAAAAGAGTTGTTCGAAATTGTGCTTTTTGATTCATGAGGATCAAATGTGTGTGGTTTCGAATGTAAGCAAGGTAGTTATCATGTTCCATAGATTTTTTTTTCTTTCGTCTTCTCTGGTCTACATTGAGAACTTAGATAGCCTTGTGTCAGAGATAAGCTCTTGGGTGTCTAACACGTGGCATCCTTCAGTTGTGCACATTAGGATTCCACGTTGGACCTTGATTGGGCACAAGTAAGCGTATCCGATTGGGAAATTGCTCCAAAAATTTACAGGTCTGTCATTGGTGTGTGAGATTTGAAAGGATGTTGAAAATATATTGTCCAGTTCTCCTCTTGTCTGTTATTGGTGTAAGACATTCAAACAGCACGGCATGTAAGAAGAAAATCGTTTTATTGACAAATAAGTTTATGATTCAAGGCATGATAGCCAATAAAGGAGCAGTAGCATAGCCATGGTTGAAAACATTTGATAGATAAAGACGATTTTTTCTACATGACACACAAGATGTGATGCATTCAATGAATTTAACAACTTATAGATAAGGATGGTAATGGCCGGCCCATGGACCGGTCTGACCAATTTTTTGTAAATAATTTTTTAAAAATTAAAAGTATAAAATAAAGTTTTTTTTAATTAAGTACAGGCTTGGATTGCCCAAATCCAGACCTGCCTAAGGCCTAACTCTTATAAGCAAAACAATGTCATTTTGCTTTGAAAAATTGAGCCTCAAATCGGTTTGGGCTTAATTTGGCCCATAGACTGGCCCATTAAAAACACCTGAATTTAGGTCCATGGACTAGCCCATTACCATCCCTATTTATAGACTTTCCCTATTTTCAAATTTACATTAAAATTTCTCCTAATTATTCCATAGTAACAAGAAAGAGATTATTTAATAAAAAATAATTCTTTAAAGAATTTGACAAAAATGAATTTCTTATATTTCGGCGTGTGTAAATTTTAAACTATGATAAAGTAGGCATAAGTTGAATAGTACTTTGAATAACATGGTTTCATATAACTATCAATCTCAAATAGGATGAAGACCATGAAAACTAGTATATCTGATGTACTAATGCATATAAAGAATAGTAGAGAAATGGGTGGTACGAGGAGCTAGCGTGAATTGACTAACAATGTGAGCAACATTAAAAATATCAAGATGAGAGATAGTGATGTATATAAGTCTACCAATTAATTGGCAATGAAAAGTATCATCATTGAGGAAAGTCTCATCACTAATAGAAACATGGACATTAGGTTTTAATAGGGTGTTAATTGTCTCAGTGTTAGTAATAAGAGCACGAGAGATCAGATCAATATTATAATTTTTCTTATACAATAACGATATTCATTAGATGAACTTAGGACCCAAAAAATAACTCATATTATCCAAGTCTTTCATTTCAAATTATTGATGTAGGAAGGATTTAATAGTAGAAATACATTATCATTGCTCATAATTATCTTCTGTTCGATGTAAAAGAGAAGAAAAGTTTATCTTTACTTCGTTTTATGAATGAACAAGGCATGATAGGAGCTAGAGTAAAAGCTAAGGAGACTAGTAGTGGAGCTAAATTTGGAAAAACAAACTAAAAAAGCTTGTTTTAATCCATATAAGGCTTTATGAAGACAACCTTATTGGGTAGATGATTATAACTAAGTAAAGATTGCATATACACTTCTTTTGTAAGATCTCTATTGAGGAAGGCATTCTTAATGTTCATATAAAATAACTGTAAAAAAATTCTAGCAGTAACTATAATGAGACTGTAGGTTGAAGTTATTTCGAGCAAATGTCCCCTTATAGTCAGTATCATATTTTTGGCTAAATCCTTTAACAATTAGTCCAGTTTTATATTGCTTAATTGATCTATCAGCTCAAGCCTTAATTTTATAAACATATTTACAACTAATAATATATTATTCTTGAGGTAAACTAACCATGTCACAAGTATTGGTTCTAGTAAATGCCCTTAATTCTCTAGCCATTGCTTTCTACCATAGATGGTTAGAGCTTAGCTCACAATATATGCAAGGTTCATATAGAGAAACAATTGTGGAATAAATATGAAAATCTTGAAGTTAGATAAAATTTCATAAACAATTAGTATGGTGAGATGAAAGCTTTAGTAGAAAAGAGTAATGGCCTACTGAATATGGCATTGTACACAATAGGTACGTATATAACGTGAAATTCCACCAACTTGGTAGTCTATTTTGTATATTCTCTAATTATGATAGGAAGATCCATTTTCCCCTCAAGTAGGACTTTATCTCTATAAAATCTTATCAATAAAAAGTAAGTCAACTTGAAATGTTGTCGCTTAAGTCCCATTGCCTTGTATCATTATAGAAAAGGATGTCAACAGTGGTTACGATTCACTTAAATTTAAAAATTGTGATGTTTGCCTTTATGACTATCACACCTTTATAGAGGTTACACAAGCCCGAATCATCTCCTTTTTTTAACACTATTTGTCTCTATATGTGTTGTCTCTTATTACTAATATATGTTGTGGTATTAACTTCATTGTGTTGTATATGCCTTTTTACCTAAGATATGATTCAATTACTTTCTCCTCCATCAATCATGATGATCACTCACATATGGATTCCGTTTATACTTCTTCGATTTGGGGTGTATGACCTTTAACTTTAACTAGATCAATTTTTCCCATAAATTTGAGACCTTTACTAATAAATATGTTCTTCTATAACTTCATTAAAAAATTGGTCCAAATGTCCCTGATGCAAGAGGTCCTTTATATTTCTATTTAAGTTACGAAATTCCTTAATTCAATGTCCAAAACCTTTATGGAATTTATGTAACTTTTAGTTGATCTCCTCCCTAATGGAATTAGGCAAGGAGAGTTTTTCATATCTCATTCTCTAATTAAGTTTAACATATGGTTCAAAGACATGTTTATTATAGGAAACTTAACCTTTACCTTTCCTTTAAGCTTATCAACTTTCTTTCAGTGTTTAGTAGCTCTATTATTTTGCACTTCTTACATATGCAACAAGTATTACCCTCCTCTACTACAATATGATCTATGCTCTAGTGACAGATTTAGGTCCTTTAAAGACAATTTCACCTCCTCTATGTCTATATATCTTTGAGTACTTTCTTAGACCTCCTAAAAATGTTATCTTTATTTATTTGTAGTGATTTTTGTAAGGGTGGTCCCTTTTCAACCCTTTTTAAAAGGTCATTGCTATTGTTAAGGTTAGCTATCTACATAGCTTTGAGATTGAACCTCTTTGTCAATTTCTTAAGAATTTTGCTTAGCTTTTGCATAACTTCAAATTCACAAGGTCTATGCCTATTACTTATAAAGTTAGTTTTGAAAAAATGTTTCAATGCTTGAAGCTCACTATTGAGCTTATGCGAAGGGTTCAATAGCAATCTTTAATTAGGCGTCTCAATATAAAAGAGAAAGTGTATCATTTAACTGTGTATGTTACTCTATGGTAGGTTTATTATTTATTTGAACCTTTTCATATGGTCATTCATATCTATCATACTATTATATCTCTTTAATATAGAAACTTTAACTTTAGTGGAAACGGTTATATTAGTACTCATCTAATAAGGGGTTGTCAAAGTTTACATGAGTGTTCTTTTTATCCTGATTCTAAGACACATTAGATGACACAAGTCTGTTATAGTGATTTGTAGTGGGTAATATTGGCATATTGTGATGATTTGCACATCCACCTGAGTTGGTTGGTCGAATACTCTAACTTCATCTTGTATAGGCTTATCTTGGTATGCTTTTGGGGTGCCTCAAACTTGACCTTCTAAGTCTCTGTCAGTGTAAGTCTAAGTTATAAGGTATATAGGCTCAAAAAAGCTTTGTACGGTCTTAAGCAAGTGCTGAGAGCATGGTACTTAAGAATTGACAGTCACTTTAGCAAGTTTGGCCTTCAAAAGAGTGTTAGCAAGTATTCATTGCCTATCTTTATATTGATGATTTAATTTACATAAGTAATAGTGTTGTTTGGTTGGAAGAATTTAAGAGATTAATGATTAAAGAGTTTGAGATGACTGAATTGGGTTTAACAAGTTACTTCTTAGGGTTGAAAGTGAACTATAATTACGTTAGAATTTTTCTCTTGCAAGAGAAATATCTTACATATCTTCTTAAAAGGTTTCAAATGCAAGATTATAATCCAATAAAGATTCCTCTCAATACTAGCAATTCTACTCGGAAGAAGGGGAGGACAAGATCGATGCTTATAGTTTTGAAGTTTGATTGGAAGACTACTTTATCTAACTAACACAAGAACCTAACATAATATAAATAACTAATTTATTGTCTTGTTTTATGCAAAGACTAAGTAAAGTACATTATGGAGCAACTAAAATAATCCAAAGATATTTGAAGGGAACAAGTTCTTATGGAATTTTGCATTCTAAATGTAACAAATTTAAGTTGTTTAGGTGTTCTGATAGTGCTTAGGCAGCCTTTTAATGATCTAAAAAGCACAACAGACTATGTTTTAGTCTTGGATTAGGTTCTATCTGTTGGAATTTGAAGAAGTAGTCATCTGCATTATCATCATCAAAGGATTGTTACTACATCAACTTGCCAAGCAATTTGGTTGCAAAGGATTCTTGAAGACATGAAACAAAAGCAAAGACGATAGGACAACTATTTTTGTGACCAACCAATCAGTAATTGATATGACGAGGAATCCAATGTTTCATAGTTGTTATATACATATTGAAACCCGACATCACTTTATAAGAGATTTAGTGGCTAAAGGAAGTATCAATACAACTTACTGTAACACAAATTTGAAACTGACAAATATATTCACCAAGTCACTAAAATTTCCGCTAGTAGGACTTGGGAATTCATCATGAAAAAGAAACCCTCGAACCATGCAATTTCAAATGGAACCAACAATTGATTGGTAGCACCGAAAAGATTCCATCTCCCAATGGAAAACAGGTGGTGAGAAAGCTGAGTTCAAATCTGTAATATGGAAAGCAGTAAAGCACGTGTTAAAGATGGCAATTTTCAAAAGTTTCGACAATGACTTTACAAGTTTCGAGATTGAAATCATCAAATAATTGATTATAACGTTAAGTTAGCTCAGCTATCAATCACCATACATAAGCGTTACGAGTTTCCTAAAGTAGGAAATGCACGAACGCTAAACTTGTAATAAGAGACTATGAAAATAGAACTGAACAACTTTCAAGCAACACGGGCATAATGCAATCACTCACTCCAGCCTGTACCACGTTACATGCATAAAGAGAATGGATCAAAATGGGAAAAGAAAAGGGGAAAGGAAACCTGGACCATCTCCACATGGAGAGATCGACAGCTATTTGCTCGTCTCTAAGTGTAAGGAAACATGAAAGGAAATGAAGGCAAGTGATGTATCCTATTGGAAAAATCAGTGTTTCCGGAGAAATTTGCATCTAGATATCTTGCATTTTCGCAGTGCAATCTTACTATATGTGGTGCAAAGCAGGGCAAAGCCGATAAGTTGATGAGCTGGCCACCATGTGTATCCACATCACTAATCTCCTCTTTCTAGGTTCTGAATTTGTTAATGCCAGTTTGCAGACCTATCTCTAGCAGGGTTCTGTATCTTACATGCAAGATAGTAAAGAAAGCTATTCTATGCCACACAAAAAGGTTTTAGTTGCCCTTATGAATTACTTCTGCAGGAATTAGATTGCAGAAATTGAAACTTCCACTTCGGGACTAATTCTTTTGAATAACACATACCGAAGCAAAATATTGAGCTATTTTAAACACATGAAAGTAGTACTAAGTGAAATAGGAAATCAATATGAACATACTTTATATAACGTAACCTAGTAAACTTTTTCAAGTGTACAAGCAAAGTTCTACGGGAACAGATTTATGTTCGCAACGTGAGTGGGGGAAAGAATTGAGTCTTCATCATAAACACCAAATAGTTCCTGGATTCTAAACCTTGTACTGATGAAATCTGTAAATTAAGAACTTCAACATAATAACTAAGTTAAAGAATAGACTTAGATACCCGATGCATTTCCAAGATATTGATGAAAGTATCTAAAAATGGCAAAAATGTAACGTGGAATGTGAAATAGACAATACGAGTTTAGCTTAATAAATGGATAATATTCAATTATGAAGGAGCAGTTCCAACTTGCATAGTTTCTCACCTTGATCCAATATATGAATGCAATGTTTGACAGATGCAGGCCCGTGTTGTATAGAACTAGACATGCACAACCCAATATTCATGCTGGGAACTTTGGGAGAAAGCCGGACACATGAGTGATACTTGAATCAAATCCATGGCCTCAAACATCACCTTCTAGTTATACAATCTTGTCAAATACTAGAACAAGTTCATTTCTCTTAGATAGAATCACAAATGAGTGTAACTATTCGTGTTTACTCTCACTAATTCTTAATTTATGACTTCCCCTGTATACAAGTTATTACCATCACTGACGTAAGTTGTTTTTTCAATCGATGAAATAAACTTGTCTAACAGTTTTTATATATACATGTACGTAAAAAAAAAAAGAAAAATTGATGTAGAAGGTATTATCTACAGTCTCAGTCACGATATGGGAAAGTCTTAGAGAGAGAAGGTCACTTTTCTCTCTAACCACTCCTTTTCTAGGATCCTCTGTCCAATATTACTTTTTTCCTGCTGCTTTGTCCTAGCCGGTTCACTTAGTTTGAACAGACTCATCGCCCAAGCTCATTTCCTCATTTAGTAGCCCACTTTCCTTTACTCCTTTCCCTCATAACTCTTTTGTCTGATATTGTTTTTATTATAAGAAACAAGTCATGACTCTTGTCTCTCAAACACCCTCGCGTTCCTCGTCCCCATACCTCACTTCAGCCCTGCTTTTTTTTCTCTTCCAAGTCCACTTCCTGTCAAGGACAAGGGTACTTCTATTAGTGCGGAGAAAGGAGAGACTTCAACCACTATATATCCTGGACAAAAAGTTTGCTTGGAATAAGGTAGTGGGGGTTCCTATTGCCTTTGACAAACTACAGTTCATCCTTCCTACTAAACCTGGAAACCTGGTCTTGCCTCATAAAATTCTTTAGATTGGTGCCAAGAAATGGAATTCTTCATTAATCAGTTACTTCATAGACAAGTGACCTGCTTTCTCTCTAGTCTAGCATTAGGTTGGTTCAACCTAGAAGAAATTTGGTTAAGTGCATTCATTAGTGAAGATGAGTTTTTTTATATTTAGATTCTCCTAAGAGGAAGCCGCATAAAGGGTCAT
>JAOQMM010000008.1:23113279-23134482 GCA_027563515.1 Erythroxylum platyclados | reverse complement strand
TCAACATGAACTATTGACCATTGAGTAAGAAACCACTTTATAAGCTCATTTTGTGTCTTACTTCTCCGGGGCCACAACTAACCATTTGACATTCAATTCAGAAAAGTCGACAACACGCTTTCTTCTTTTCAATTCAATTGATGAACTAACAAAGCTTAAATCTTTTGTTCATATATATATATATACAAAAAATTAAGACCTAAACCTTTACATATAGGGCATCTCGTTCTTTCTCTAATATTCTCCTCCCGGAAAGGAAATGTTCGTGTATTGAAAAGCATATGCATGATTTTGTGCCAATTGTTATTTATTTTTCTTGTCCTTGGAAGAGCCTAGCATTTCTTTCTTTTTAGATATAGTACATAGAGCTTCCAAAAGTTATAATTGTAAGAGCTTTGTATGCATTGGAAAGCCTATGTCCCTGTTTGATTATGCAGAATACCCCTTGATAAGAAAAACTATGCATTTTAAACCTACACAAGGTTTGAATTTTGTTCCATATGAACTTTGAATATTCACACCTGAAGAATAAATAGGTTAAATACTCATTTCTAGGTTTGCAAAGATAGGGGATTTGCTAACGAAGCTTAGGTGGTCTAGTGTTCCCAATTTTTACTTGAAGATGAGCCACACAAGAAAAGAGAATTTTTTTTTCGAAATTGAAAGAAATTCTATTAATAATAGCAAAAGCTATAGCTACATTACAATGATTTGCATTGTTAATTTGTACTCAACACATACTGAGGTTACAATAGAGAGCTAAAAATCACAAGATTAAGATTGAATCATAACATCCAGATGTTCTTCAACTCATTACTAATAGAGTTGTGTTTGTTGTGAGCTATGAATGTTGCTCAAACCCAATTGACAATGTGTTCTGCTATTTAATATTTATCTTCCTCAGTACCTTTATATAGTCTCCTATTTCTCTAACTCCATATGGAGTAGACGGTGGTAGTAAACGTTGTTTTGATAATTGTTCCATTCAGTTCTCTTGGCTTGCTCTTGGCAATGATCATATTAAGAGTCTCCCTCCATTCAAAGGTAAACCTGGGAAGTTGTAGCATATGCATTATCCTGCTCCATATTGCCTTGGTGTAGCTACATTCAAAGAATAAATGATTCTGACTCTCCGTTGCATGTTTACAAAGAGCACAGATGGGATCATAATTTCCAAACCATCTATCTTTGGTTCTGAGTCTATTTTTGATTACCAGCCAAGAGAATATTGAATCTTTTGGGTTTAATGACTACCTCCAAAGGATATCAAACCATGGCACCAGTTCAGCATTACATGCAAGTATCTTATGACAGGAGCTATTAAGAAAAGTACCTCTCGGGTTAGGCAACCAAATAATGTGGTCCTCTCCTACTTCCTCAAGAATAGTAGGCAAGTAATATGTGAGCAAAGAGAATCCTCGAAAATTGCTCCTCTAATCTCCATTGCAGATAAGTAAAGAGACCCTTGCATTAAGTGGGATATGGTTACTGAGATGTCCTATTTCTACTCTTTAGATAAGTGGACTGTAGAGCGTCCAATTATCAAACCAAAACCAAGTGTTTTCACTATCCCCCAGCTGATGCTTAATGTAAGGGTAGACCAAGTCTCTCCAATTAAGGATGTAATTAAAAGTCTATGAATATTCTCTAGAATTTTCAATTTGCCAAAAATTTCGATCTTTTAAATGATATTCATTCACCCATTTGATCCATAAAGCTTTTTTATTAGTGAAGAGTCGCCATATTCTTTTACATAAAAGAACCTTTTACATTTGTGATATTGAGATGATACCAAGACCCCCTTTCTTCTTTGGTAGAGTAATCTCGCTCCATTTCACTTTGGCATTCTTACCTTTTTCTGTTTGCACTAGATAATCTTAGGCCAGGCAATTCTTTAAAGTTGCGGTTGCAGAATTGACTTACAGGAAGTATTGGTAAAAGTACCTAAAGGCTACTTTCTCCATATATAATAGTCCTCCTCCCTTACTCTAGGATAGTAGTTAAGTAAGTAATTAAGTAGCATATCTGACTGCACTGCCTAATTGTTATTTGCAAGTATGGAAATAACTTTGTAACTTTCAGGAAATGAATTGTCCAAAGTTAGGGTTATATTTGACCTATATGAGGGGCCTATTTTACTCAAATTATAGTACCAAAATGAACCAAACTTACCATTTTCAATTCCGCATTCAATATTTTAAGGGAGTGGTTCCCTCAGCTTTAGTAATTGGGATAAAAATCAAGATGTGGTGGTTTTGTTTTTAATTTCTCATAGGCTTTTGCCCTTTAAGAAGTAGTTGTGAATTAATTTTATCTATAATGTTTCCTTGTTTGAGAAGATTCTTCATAATCTTTTGTTATTAACACTTTGTTAAAAAGTGAAACAACTTTGGTACGAAGCCCACCAAATTCTTTAGGTTGACACATCTACCCATTTCACTTTGCATAATGCTTTCTTGATCCTGATCAGGCCTTTATAGAGAAATAGGTGAGACTTGAGGATTAAGTGAATAAGTTAGACTTCACCAATATAGGAAAGAGATCAGCTATGCCAATGATTGATCCTCTTTTATTAATTTTCTCCAATAGTGGCAAGCAATCCCTTTATCTTAGTCTTCTTGTGGTAATTGGTAGTCTCGCAGATACAAAGCGAGGCCATTTAATATTAAACTAGTAATTAAGGATAAACATGAAGCCATATTTCTTGCTCTAATTGACATCAGAATATAGCTTTTGTTCTTGTTAATGGATAGCCCTGAGATTAACTTAAAGATATGATTATTGTCATCAGTATTGTAATAAACTCATTTTTTGCTTTGAGAATAATAACAAGTCATTTGTAAATGCAAGGCTAGATATTTTCAATTTCTTGCACTTAGAATGGTACTAATAACTTTTATCTTTCCTTATAGAGTGAGTTAGAAGCTTGGATAACGATTCCATACAAAGGATAAAAAGTTAAAAGAGATAGGGGCCCCTTGTTTTAATCCTTTCCCACATTTTAAATAATCTTGTTGGTTCTTTATTCACAATACCTACAACGGGAGTTGTTGAAATACACTGGTTGATCCAATTAATGAAAGATGCAGGAAAGTTAAATGCATCTAATAAGTGCAGAATACAACTCCACTGGATATAGTCGAATGCCTTATGAAATTCCACCTTAATTACATAATTCTTATTTCAATTATTTCTCTTATAACCCTTTAAAAGTTCTTGTGCCAAACGTATACTATTCCCAATCTCCTAGCAATAAAAGCCCCTTAAGTGTTGTTAATAAGATGTTTTAGCACAAACTTTAGTTTATAAGCAATAAGTTTGATAATTATTTTATAAAAGGTATTACAACACAAGGTAGGCTTAAAATCTTGAAATGTGTTTAGGTTAAGGATCATTTGAATTAGGTAAATATATGTTTTATAATCTCTTCCAGTATTTTGCCACTTCTAAAGAATTCTAAGATAGCTCCTATCATCAAATATTTGACGAGGTTCTAAGATTTTTGAAAGAATAATACATTTAACCCATCTAGACTTGAGGATTTACTTGGTTTTAGCTTAAAAAACTAATTTACTGACATCTTCAACACTTAGATCAAGAATTCAGTTTGTTTTTCAACTTCAATGAAATAGTTACAACAACAACCCAGTAAAAATCTGGTTGAAGGTGGTGTCTAAGGAGGTCTAGTAATATGAAGCGTTACCCTTAACTAGTAGACAGGTTGTTTTCAATTTAATGATATTATTAATGATGAATAAACCGAGGAGACTAGTAGAGGATGACATATTTGAATGTGATCCCAAAGAGCTTTTGAAGCAATCAAAAGATTATTGTTTCATCTCTTATTGAGTTTATGCTAAACTTCCATTGCTCTTTATGAGTGATCATATTCTAGGTAATCAATTTATGGAAAAAAAAAAAGAAGTGTTTTGATCACCCTTTTTCACCCAAGATATGCTTGAATTATGTTTAAGTAAGGAGGTGTGATTTTCCAGAGCTTTAAAATATTTCTTCAGTGCATTTTGATCCTCCAAGAGCTTGTTTGGATCACTTGGGCAAAGATAGAGAGCTTTTTGTGCTAGTTTCAACTGTAGTTAGGTAGAAGATAGAGGCTTTTGTGTGTTAGGCATTTAGTCTAATTAAGCAACTTCAATTCCTATTTTACCCATTGTAGATTTTTTTTCATATAATTAAAGCCCTTTCATCCTTGGATAAGTGGAGCTAAACCTTTAATAATAGCTTTTTCAAGGCCTTCTATCTCTATTAAGTAATTGATGAATCTAAACAGTGATTTCCTTAGAAAATTCTGAGTGAGATTTTGAATAATAATTGGAAAATAATATGAGTCTAAAAAATTGCCAAAATGGTTTTAGTGTCTAGAAATTGCTGAAGCCAAACTTCATTTATTATAAGTCTATCCAATTTCTTCTTTATATGTCATCTATCACTTTGTTTTTGCTTCATATATAGAATTTACCTTCCATCTTTAAATTTGTGACTTCCAAATTCCCCACTCATCTTCTAAAGTCCTTATTAAATTCCTTAAGCAGGCATTCCCTTCTATTTTTGACAAATATAATGTACTGTTAAAATCTCCAATAATCACCTACGGGAAACTGATAAAGGAGTGTAAATTCTTCAACTTTTCTCATAACACATTCCCTTGGAATGCCAGATTGGATCCATATATAAAAGTGATTAAACACTTTGTTTTTTCTTGCACCAGAGAGGCGGAGGCACATATATGTTTATTAGAGCTCTCCACCAGCTATAACTCTATTTTACTTGGATTACTAGTTAATATTATTCTCCTATTATAGTGGTATTTGTTATTAGAAATAAAGCTCTAATGATTCTCCAAGAAAGGAAGCTTCTTGCACTTGTCCTCTTTAGTTTAATTTTTAAAAGGCTTATAGCCATAGGCTTTATTTTCCTAATGTAATCTTTGAACATTTTTTTTTGGGCAATTAATGCCCTTACATTTCATGTGAGAAGATTCATCTCTGCTTGTTTAGGCTCTCAGAGCCTTTAGCTTTATTTTTCCTTCTAAATCTCCTTCTTGTATCTTGTTTGAAGTCATCAACATCTGAAAGACAAGGCTCTTTTTCCTTTAGACTATTGATATCTGGTAACTATCTAGTAATGTAGGTTTATCAATAGTTTAAGTAATTGTAATATTTGGAGAACCATCCTCCCTTTTCTCCTTTTTAACCCTAGATGAGCTAAAGTTATTTCCAATTTCTAGCTCCATATGTTATGTTCCTTTTGGATTTTGAGTAGAATTGGTATCTTGGTTAAATCCTTCTTTCTCTCTTCTTCAATAATAATAAAGTTAGAACTATTACTAGCCTCTAGCTCTATTCATTCTAGTTCTTTTAAAGCTTAGAAAGAAATAGTATTTTGGTTAATAGTAATTTATACTTTTTCTTGATATCGTTTAACCTCTTATCCTAATAATTAATAGTAATTTATACTTTTTCTTGATATCGTTTAACCTCTTATCCTAATAATTCTAAGTAGTCACCTCTATTGAACCTTCTACACGTAGGTTTACAAACTTTACTAAGCTCTTCAATATTTGGCCTCTATTGATAAGATATAATAATCGAATCTTCTATAAGAGCATCATCTAATCCAAGTCTAAAAAGAGGTGTAGTCTCAAGGAAGTCCCTTATCATATCCACCACCACTCATAACCTTACATAACCAATCCTTTTGAGGGATGTTATTGCTTTATCCATTCCTATTGGTTGCATTATGTAACTTAGTAAATAACTCAAGTCTATTATGGACTATCATTCTAATAGAATGTTATGAATATTGATTCATAAGGGGACTATATTTTTTTGCACAAGCTCAAACTTCATACCTAGTTGCCATAATTGTAAAAAGATTGGCCTATTGCTTAGGTTCCAAGGTCCAGCCACAATTGTTTCTTATGACTCTACTTTGAACTAAAAACAAAGAAAAAAAAAGGTTATCTTCACTTATAGTACATCCTTGAATCCTTAAGCTTTCCACTATGTTCATAGTCCATTTATGAAGGAGAGGAAAAGATGGCCTCTTTCTAACAACAAAAGTAGAGGACTATTTGTTGACTTTTTCTTTAATAATCGCGGAGGAGCAACTTGAGAGTTTCCTTTCAATGATGATGGGGGACAACATAAAAGCTTGGCTTAGGTGGGAATCTCCTACTACTTGCTTCTAGCTTAGTTTAGAATTTTGACCATGAGAAGGGCCAAATTTTGAAGGAGAAGGATGTTGAGATAAGGCTAAATCCTTAAATTTGTTAGTGAAGAAGTTGTTATAACGGGCGGGAGCGACTAACAAACTAAGGATGGGTGTACTAAGTTTAAGTTGATTGGAGGTACTAGGGAACTAAGAGTTTCAAAGGGAGAGTTAGGAAGCTTAGTGGTGAGTTAAAGTCCAGTAAAAAGAGAGGAGAAGTTGGCCTTGTTGAGGGTTAGGTCAGAACTAGTGTTGGAGGGAGAAGAAGACATAACTAAAGTGGTAAAAATAGTTTAACAACAGTAATTTTTTAAAAAAGTTTGTTCCAAAGGTGGTAATGAGTTAGGTGGAAAAATAAGAGAAAAGCTACGAGGCATTTTGGATGCAGAAAGCAAGGAAAAAGAGAAGTTAGTAAAGAGATCTAGCAAATAAAAGGAGAGGGAAGTTAGCTAAAGAGGATGACAAGGAGAAGTAAGGCATTTGAAGAACACCAAGCTTAGGGAAACAAGAGTTTCTCACATTATTATTATTATTTTCTTAAACCTTAAAACGGGATAGATTTTTCATCTATAAGTATACTTTATTTCTTATAAAAGGTTAAACATTGTTAGAGTATGACAATTTTTATCTCATCTGAATTTACTTATGGGAACTTCCAGTTACTATTAAGTTATTTTGAAAGATAATGCATATATGGTTGATTAAATTATATTATACTTATCTTTTTTTTATCAAAACAAAGATAGAATTACACAAAGTAGGTTCATCTTTCATTTTCTTTTCAAATCTCATCCCATTAAGTGATGGTGTAACTAAAAACATATTAATATTGGAAATAAAGTATCAAATGTTAAGCTACTTGTGTACTTCTATTTTATACTTATTACAAGATTATATGTTTATATCAATCTAGACTTAAATTTGTAAATTATTTTGGCTTATGTCCTACAATTAATAAGTTATATACTTATGACATGAATTATATGAATGTAATTAAGTAATCAATATAAGATTTGTCACCATAAAGTAACTAGGAAGGAGTGCTTCATTTTTTTTAATTATTATTGATTTAGAAAATCCTTATTAAGGTAGAATAATACCATGAAAATAGTTTTCAAATGACATTAAAAGAATCAATAACTAATGTTAGAAAACTAATATGATTAGAATCAAATAGATTAGACATTAATTTCATACTCTATTTAATTGAAAATAACATGATAAAATAATTGTATTCTACAAAAAAATCATATGCTAAAAAGTTTGTCAAAATTACTTTTATATTCCTTACATTTAAAGGGACTAGATGACTATTCCTCTTCATAACACAAATTTTTAGCCTATTATGACAAATACATTAGTAGTTATATATTCAAAATGTAGTCATTTGTTTGATACTTAAAAATCATGCAAGGAAGAAAATATCACGTAGTCCCTTTAAACACTAGTCTTTATAAATATATTAACAAAATATTAATGAAGACAATCTTTTAAATTAATTTGTCAAGTTTTTTAAATATTTAAACACTTGATTTAATTAAAATTTAATAACTTTTATCAATAGTCAATCTGTTAGTAATAAAAGTGAAGAATAGAAGAGAGAAGAAGAGAGAAGAAAGAAGGAGAATATGAAGAGTCCAGAAAAAAGAGAGAAGAACAGAGAACTTTAGAGAGAGAGAGACACATACATAGTGCTAATTCATATCCATCCCCCTAACGAAACGGTTACAAGTATTCTTATACTATCCACCCATGCTAGTATAGCTGTATTATTTTTATACATAACACAATCTAAATAATTATCAAATATTTAATTAAATAATCTTAAATTATGTAAAAATATAAGTTAAATTTATTTGGTCTCATGACTTTTTTAAAACTAATCATATAATTGACAATTACAATTATATAATTGATTTGTAATTCAGGTTCTTTTATATGTTCTCAATGAGATTATTTTACATTGCTTCTAAACATGAAGCAGATGGCCACAAATATGGAAATTCAAGGTTTACCATTTTCGGGCAGAGGGCATCATTGTGGATTTTGAAATAAAAAGGAAAACGGCAGAATGGAACTGGAGAAGAGAAATGAGGTCATGATGTCACAAATCACAATCATGTCGGTGGCTTCTCGCTCCTTCCTTTTTGACTAGTGGGTTTCAAAAGAAGAATATTATTCTAGAAATTAACAGGCGCCGCCGGTGACCCTTTGCATGTATCTTTTCTTTAATTACAAAACGTAAATAAAAGATCAATTATTTATTAAATAAAAGAATACTAAAAAGTGTATTTTTAAAAATATAGTGTCTTTTTTTTTCACAAATAAGATTTTAAGCAATGTAACATTTCTATGAACATAAATTAAGCTAGATTAATTGTCAATTGATAATTATAGGATAAATTTTTAAAATTTTAATCTAATTCAAATTTAGTTTTTAAATAGAAAACTTGATTATGAATTCATTTTTAAATTTTAAATGATTTAATTTTTTTAGCTTAATCTATTGTAATAAATGAATTAGATCAATTCGTATAATTCAATTTTTAATTATAAGAATTTTATTTAATATATTTTAAGTAATTAAAAGATTAAAATAAGAAATTGAATCAAGAAATCGATATAAATAGTCTAATCTTAAAATGAAGATAGGTAGAAACTTTTCTGTGTGCGCTTCTTAGCGCTTCAAAGGCTACACTGAAAACGAGATGAGATCTTCTGTATCATTTCTCTGGTTCCTATCATGTGTCAGAGAATCTCTTCTATAATTTTCTCTCTTGTTCACTTCCTCTGATACAGGATAAGAACTAAGGAAATGACACAGAGAATCTCGTTCAAGTGAAAACCTACTTGTATTCTATTGGATTAGTTTTTGATCTGATATCATTATCCAAGCCCATAAATTACATTTAAAACATACTTGTTTATAGCCATCAACGTAGAAAGTTACTTACTCTTGACAAATACTTGCATCATAGCCATCAACACAGAGCATCTACCTTCCACTGATTGTGTTATGTGAAAAAGCCAAAATAAAGGGAGAAGTGTTCTCCAATTCACTACCAGACATTGATATGAATGGTCCATTCTTTGTTGAATATAAAAGTGACAGTAAAGAACAATATCTGCTGGGACATGTATGATCATAAACCAGATTCATCTCACCTGTATTGAGAACTTTACATTTCAGTAGTAGATATTTTAATCATCAAATAATCTAATGGTCAATTCTTTGTTGAAAACAATATCTGCTGCAGGGTGACATATGATTTATGTACCAGATTCATCTCACCTGGAATGGCAACTTTACATTTCATTACCAGATTTCTAGTAGGTATTTTATTCATCGAACAATGTAATGACCCGCGATCCTAATCTTCAAAGTAATCTTGGATTACTTGGTGAAGTCGATTTCTTAATTATGATTCATTGCACTGTTTGAACCTGTTGTTTGCTGACAAGTAACGATAATCATAACGACCCTACATGCGCAAACAAAGGGGAGCAATTATACATGCATATAATATATATGCAAAAGAGAAGATGCAGCCCAATGGATTTACTTGTCACAATTATTGTTCGGTTGTGCTGTGTCCATCCTTCCACTTGCTAGTCCCTTTCTAGAGGGGGCGATTTCCTTGGCTCCACTGTACGTCACGATTCCTAGATACTATTCATGTGGTATTTAAAATGTGTACGAGAAAACTCCTCATGTATGGGAAAATACTCATAAGTTGTTGCTAAAGTTTTTTAAATTCTAGGTAAAGTAAAAAAAAAATCCTTATTTTTATCTCTTTTTATTTTTTATAAATGTTAATAATAGGCTTTTATAAAGGACAAAATAAAATAAAATAGAGACAGACTAAGAGTGAGTCTTGGGCAAATGCTTTTTCTGTTCTTATCTAGGGCCGAGCCTGCCCATAATGTTTTCTATAATCAAGACCAAATAATCTACTATTAACAAATGCTAAGATTATAAAATTTAAGTCCTGATCTAGATTAGTCTCAAAGTTCAACAATACAGACTTCTTAAATTACAAATATACTAGTCAAAATAAAGATTATACCTACTCAAACACTTAGACTATACAGATTATATCTTCTCAAACACTTAGACTATCTAAATTTCATTCAACCTAATCATGGATGCTTTTATTTCTCTCCTAAGCACTATTTTCCCTACATTGAAAAATGCATATATGTAAAATTATTTAGGCCAACAGATTCACTAAGTACATGTTTCATCTTCATTTCCTTCAACTAGTGCTCTAATGAGCTCATACTTCTTACAACAACTCGTGGCCTTCTTTCAATATGGTATCAACTTCCTTTGGATCGATTGGTAAATGAGTTGAGCCCAATTATATTTTCCGAACTCGGAAAATAAATGAGCTACAGTCCAAAGATTTAATTTTGATATATATTCGTCAACAATAAAAATAATAAACATAATCGAAGCCTATAAATATAAACTCATTAAAGCTTCAATTCTAAGCTCTCTTGTAAACTTACTAGTTGCAAACGTAGATTTTAAATTTATGTGATTCCTTATTATAGGGGTAACTATATTTATGTGAAAATATTGGATTATAGCCTTCAGCCAATTGATTGGTTGTAGTTTAGAGATATGATTATATACAAGCATTATTATTATTTTATATATATATATATATTCAAATTTATATGAGAAAGTTCATGATATAAATATATATAGCAAATGAAATTATGATGAGATCATAATTATAAAATTCATAATGTATTTATGTATTATCTCTAAATTATTCTTAGTTGTCATTCTTTTGAGGTTGAACATTAATAGAGCTAAAAAAGATAAGTACACGTTATGTTTTTTCCTTATGAAGGAAGCAGTCAATTTCATAGATTAAAATACGAAAATATTTAAAACAAATGTGTGATTACTTGTTAGAGAAAAAGTTCACTAAATTAGCCCTATTTAAGAATTCCAATTTAAACATTACTTGTATGTCTATGAAAATTCTCATTGTGATGATTGTATAAGTGATCATTTGACTTGAGCTCCAAAGTATCTCATATAAGGATTATTATGTTTTGATTCTCCTTATGACATATTCTAATCAAGGATAACTCAGTTATTAGTCAATAGATATAGCATGAACTATGTGGAGATAACTAAGTAACTAATATATGATTCATCATCCTAAAGTGATTAGGAAGAATATTCTATTGTTCTCAATTAGTATTAATTCTTAAAATCCTAAAGTAAAGTGGAATGATACTTCAAAAATAGTTTCAAATGCCATTAATAGAATTAATTACTAATTAATGGTAGAAAACTATCATGATTCAACTTAAATAAATTAGACATTACTTCCACACTCTATATCTAATCAGAACATTATATGAAGAAAGAATATAATTATACAAAAAAATTATGCACGGAAAAGTTAGTCAAAACTACTTTGACATTGCTAAATATTTGGATGGTTATGATGCATTGTTAGATTCCAATTTTAATCTATAGAAATGAATTATTTAATTAAAGAATTAAAGATAAATTAAAAGATAATCCTAACTATGATTTAGGATTATAATAAAGCAGTCAATCTCATATACTAGGTATGAAGATACTTAATCAAATGTATGAGTGCTTGTTAGAAAAAATGTTCACTAAATTGACCTCATATGAGAATTCCATTTGAAACACTACTTATATGTACATGAAAATTCTTATTTTGATGATTATATAAGTGACTCTTTGATTTAAGATCTCCAAAGTACCTTATATAGGGATTGGTATGTTTTGATACTACTTATGACCTATTTTAATCAATGATAGCTTAGTTTGTAATCATTTGATATAGCATGAACTATATAGAGAGTGACCAATATAAGATTTATCACCCTAAAGTGATTAGGAAGAATGTTTTTTTGTTCTCAATTAGTATTGATTCTGGAAACCCTTAGATAAAGTGAAATGATACTTTGAAAATGATTTTCAAATGTTATCAATATAATCAATTACTAATGGTAGAGAACTAACATGATTAGACTTAAATAAAGTAGACAATATTGCTATGCTTCAGAACATTATATGATGAAATAATTGAATTATATGAAAAGATCATGAACGAAAAAGTTAGTCAAAACCACTTTCTAACGTCCTAAATATTTAGATGGTTATCATGCCACATGAATCTTGATCTATGGAAATAAATTATTTAATTATAGAATTAAAGATAAGTTATTATAAATATGATTTATGATTATAATTTATATCAACTGTCAACTTATTTGGGAACCTAATGAGTCACACATAAACAATAGGTTGAAAAGAGAAAAGGTATTTTAATAAAGTTAGACTTGATTATAAAGTTTGAGAAACTTTATTTATTAAATATAAGATATTTAATAAATAAGGACTAATATGAGATATTGGATCTTATTTGGCGTAATTAGTATTTAATTAGAATTAATTACAATTTGAATTAAAGTTTAATTAAAATTAGAATTTAATTTCAATTAAATTACTGAAATGTCCAAAATGTATTATAAATAGACTTAGGCTCTAAAGAAGTTAGCACTGCTTGCCTAGCTCTCTCAACAATAATTGCAAAGTTCTCTCAACATATTTTGCAGATACCATTAGAGGTTGAATAATTGTACAATTATGGTAGTTGAGATAAGAAAATTTCATAAATAATTTAAGGGAAATGACAAGAATTCAATGAAGCTTCAGAGTAAGGTATAAATTATGATTTATGTTTTATTATATTTTATATGTTAGTTATGGTACACAATTTAAGTAATCTTGACTTTCATGAAATCATACAAAAATGTTTCATGTTTATTCCCCTACATATAGAATTAGATCCCACTCCAATTTCTCAATAGAAAGTTCATATATGCATTCACACAAGTGTTATATACCAATGTTACCAATAAAAGGATATGTTTCTTAGACACATTTATTAAATCTACAATAGTTATCTTTTTACCTTCAGTGGTATAATGATGACAATTAGTTCGAAGATTAGAGATAAAGTTCATCAACTTTGTCGTTTGTGGCCGATCTAAGACTCGATTATAGGCATTGCTTGAATATTAGCACAATTATTGGTAAATAATTAATAAAAGTAAAAAATATTATATCCAACTCATTTAAATCTATAAATGTTTAAAAATCTTGATAATTAACTATAACTAAGTACAATACAAAAAATTATGTTCTACTTATTTGAAAATAATTTATAAAAATGTTAAAATAAGAAATTTTAAAGTTATTATCCACATATATGGAAGACTTCACTCTTTGGGCTCAAATAATTTAATCTTTTTTCCTTTTGCTACTGTTTTAGTATATTTGACACCTTTTTGGTTTTTTAAAGAAATGGTTAACTAAACTTTTGCTTAACAATATAAAATTATTTTTCTATCAATTTCCCTTATCTTCTAGAGATTGCTATTAATTTAATTTTTAAAATTTAAACTTTTGCTTAAATTAAAATTTTTAAGACTAAGTCGAGTTGATATTAATTAACCTAATCTCTTCTATTGGATAGCCTATGAAGAGAAGTGTTATTCCCTAGAGGTGAGAGTAGTGATATAGAGGAAATGTATCGTTTGGGGAAAAAATATTTCAATTATGGATAAGAAGACCATAATGCGGTAGATTGTACTAAAAAAAGGATTTGACTGGAGCATGTTTTATACGTTGAAGGGAGGACATAACAATTATTGATACTAAATTTTGCTCAAAATTCTATGCATTTCAATTAATGTTTCGTTGTTGTATAATTGAATTATATTAAATTCAATTTTAATCTTATTAAGGCGAGAGTGCATCCATTGAACTTTCATTGTGCCTGACCATATCTAGTTTATTTTAATTCGTATTTAGTATAATTTTATCATGTTATATTTCTGTTAAATTTTATTTATTTATATTTGATTATAGTTTATCTTGTCCATTTGATGCCAAAATTTGATTATGTTAAGCTTAATTATATTTGTTCATTCTCAAATTCTTTTAATTAATTATAACTAAATTTTAATTAGATATAATTACTTCTAATTATGATTCATTATTTTTAATTATGAATAATTAAATTAATTGTATATTTTTTATAATGTTAATTTTAGATTAAATAGCAAAGTTGTGATACCATATGGAAGCTCGTATTGGTATTAATACTAGTACCATATAATACTAATATCAATCAATACTAAATACTATTTCAGATAAAATTTTAAAAATAAATTAGTCCATAAATTTTATGTAATTTAAATTTAGTCCCCTAGTATAAAGTATATCTTTAAAAAGGTACAACTCATGTGAATTCTTTCAAAGACCTTAACATTAGTAACAATATGAATAATTAAATTATATTAATTTAAAATTTTATTTCAATTTAATATTAAATACCAAATTAGTTTTTTATTTATTTAAAATTAAAATTAGATAAAAATAAAATAGATTCATATGTTATAAAGGAATATATTAAAAAATTAATAAAACTCAAGGCTTCATTAATTAAACCACTATTTTATTCTATTTTTATTATAATTAAGTTAAATCTACATGCCTATGTTGTATATTTAAAGTAGATAGATACTAACATATAAATTGAGAAAGCTTGAAAAATAAATTAAACACAAAAATTTAATTGAATATAATGTTTTTTACCAGTTAAAAGAAATGCATCGATAGACTTCAACAAGTGGAGTTATTTGAGGAAACAGGCTGAAAATGCCATTACAAATCAAATACTATAACTTAACTTCCAACTTTCAATACTTGGTAAGCTAAGGGGAGCGGAACTTATCAATATTGAAATATCAATTGAATTCTAATCGATGGTAAACCAACTAAGATATTCAATGGAGTTAAGGGCAAAGGATAAAGTAATCCCTTATCCCTATATATTTTCACCATTTGTATTGAATCTCTTACAAGGATCGTTGACAATAACGTTTATAAGAATAGCATGCTCAAGTTCCATAACAAGTATGAAAAATAAAGGATATTCAACCTTTATTTTGTTGATGATCTCCTTTTTGTTTGTGTTACTAACTCAAATTATATGAAAATTTTTATTGATTCTATGATTGAATTTAAAAGGCTCTTAGCTATATCAATCAATTCAAACAAAAGCATCATATTCATCTTAACAAGATTCTTTTAAATACATGGACATACCAATCACTATAAACATGCTTTCATACTCCGATTTCCAACCTCTCTTAGACTCCATCCACAAGAGGTTAGGCAATTGACATAATAGATTCTTAAATTTTTTTGGTAGACTACATTTGATTACTTTTACTCTTAACAATATACACATATATTAGAGATTTCACTTCTATTTATTACCTATTAACTTGATTGAAACCGTAAGAAGCTGATGAGAAACTTTCTCTAGACTAGAAAAGACAACAATACATTTGAGGCTAAAGTAAAATGGTTAGATGTTCACTTTCCCAAAGATGAAGGGGTTGGGAATCACTTCTATTATAGCTATTAACAAGGTCTTACTAGCTAAAAGACTATAAAAGTTGCTAATAGATCAAAAAAATATCATGGGTCAAATGGATGAACACCCACTTCCTCAAAGAAGAGAGCATTAGAAGATTAAACCTAAATTCTCGTTTGGACAACAAGAAGAAGATTGTCAAGTTACGCCTTTTTGTTATTGTTTCTTGTGGCAACCTGTCGTTGTTTACCAGCTTCTGCGTTAAACTAAGTGAATGTGAAGAAAGTTGCAAAAAGATGTTTCCCTTTGTCCTATAAATCCTGAAAGACGTGTGGATTCAAGTTCACAGGTAAACAGCTCTGATATGAAATTAAGTAAAAATAATGTGCAGCTGATATGTGTAAACACTACTGATGGATCAAGTTGTTCTAACAAAAACAGAAATAAATACATCCTGGCATCCAATTTACAATGATGAATCAAGATAACAGGAACCAACAACCGAAGCATTGGATTAATGCAAAAAATGTTTCTGTCTCAGACCCTCAAATTGCAAAACCAGATGTTTGTCAGGGAAAGAATTTCCTAAAGAGAACCACCACCAGAAGTAGATAATCAAAATCTCCACAGACCAAGACGAGGTTTCCCTGACGTTAGTAATTATACAACAATATGGTTGTCATGTGAAATAATTTTCAAAACAGACTAGACTACCCTGAAAAGATTCTCCGGCAGGGAGACAGATAGCCCTGTTGAAATCTGAAAAACATGAGACACAGATTAAGCTCCACGTCAACAACCTGCCTGACATTCTAGCTATTGTGTAAATTTAAGATTGTAATTTCATGGTGCACATGAATATATCTCTGTGTGCGTAAAGAAAGTCTAAAATGGAACCTGGAAGGAAATTCAAACTTCTGGCCTTACTTTGTAGCAGAAAGAAGAATTCAAATGTTCTGGATATAAACTTGAACAAGACATGATATAATCCTATGCTGGCACCCAACAGGAAGAAGCATAGATAATTCGACCCTTCCACCCTTGCAGCATCCATTGACCATCTTCATCAATTATGAAATCTTTGTGGTAGCCCCTTTTTAACATATCTTTGAACTTCTCTATTAGTTTCTGATTCAGTGGGAGCAGCTGGAACCCTGCCCTCATAGCCCGAGTTTGCCACTGCTTGTATGTCTCAGGCCTCTCAACCCTATCAAGGCCCTCGCAAGCAAGAACATTCATAGCCTCTCGCGCACAAAACTCTCTCTCAAACATCATTCTCTCCTCATTTTCGCGAGGTAAAGTAGACTCAAATATGTCAAACAATGAAGAAAAATGAAAAAGGGCCTCTCTGAACCGTGTAACAAAGAAGGGAGCATTATAGGATCCATTTGTAATACAATGGACAAAAATAGCAGGATGCATCTTCCTGATTAATTTAAGGACAGCATCCCTAGGGCAGTTCCCATCGGCAGTTTCATCAAATAAATTTTTAAACCGATACAAACAATTCACAGCAAGCACCTCATTACTTCTAATCTTGAGCTCCTCCATTGGTATGTTTTCCCAGTCTTTTGCAACAATAGGATTATAATCAAACGGAACATTAAAGCGCTTACAATACTTTGCCAACCGACGTCCTGTTTCCTCAATTCTTTCTGTTGGACGGAAACCACTTTGGGGTAGCTCAATCCCAGTAATTCGTAGCTTGGGAGGCCCCCCAGATCTCATAGAGAGGTGTTGGATTAGCACTGGCCACTGGAATCCATACATGACACCAAAATCTACAATGTGAAGAGTTGTTGCTTTCTCAGCTGCATCCAAAATCATTTTATTTGCAAAGAAGATATTGAGCTTTTTAAATGGGCAAACATTAAGATGGGTTTTGTAAGCTTTTAACAAGACCGCAGGACTTGTTCTCCTTACAGCAATGAGAGAGAGCACATTCTCAACTTTGGTGCCATTGCCAACTAAGCGTGCTTCAAGACAATCGGCAAAATAATTGGCAACTCTCTGAGATCCATCACCAGATGGGGAAGAGTGCTGCCTGATCTGCTTCAGCAGCTCATTAGCTGTTCTTAAGTCATTAGCAGAAATAGCTTGTGAACAGAGAATCAGAAGAGTCCTTAAATCCACTGTTTCTTTCTTTTTTCCCTTCTTTCTACCGCGAGCTTTGCGAACGTTTCTGCCAGTTAGTTGTTCATCTGGCTGCAAAATGTTTTTTTCTCCATTCTGCTCAGGCTCACGGTGATTGCATAGAGTACCTTTTATCCCTGGCCAAAGCAACACCTTGTCGAACATCTCAGACAAATCGGTCTCATCTGTTGAAATGGCAGACTGCTTGTTACTCCTCCCTTCTTCCAGATCAGAATCCTCTCCCCAGTGATTCTTTCTTCCCCTGGACCCATTAGAATAAATTTCCAACTCTAAATTCTCCTCTGGCACCACTTTTGTAGACCCTTCCTTTGGTACCTTAGCAAACATGTTAATCTCCAAATTAATAACCGGTTGATTAGTAGTAGGCAGGAATTTACTAGCTTCATCTATCCCTCTGTTAAATTGCAACATAGATTCTCTATTGTTTAACATATTCTGCACCATCTCAGTTGCAGAAGAGCCCATCATGCCATCAGTGATATCAGAAAAGCCAACTAAACAATTCTCCAAAAGTTGTACATTGGCCTTCAAATCTATCTGAGGCTGACCACTGCCGGGAACATAAGTTTGGAGGAAATCAGCAGGTTTAATAGCTTCATGATCAGCAGCCCACTTAGGATCCTGAAAATCAGTATAGCCAATGCCAGGGCTGCTACTGCTGGTACTTGGAATTCCATTAGCACCACAATCACTCCCATTCCCAGAAGAGTCACTACTTGGACTCTCATTGTTGATATAGAGCTGAGGAGAATTAAGCGCAGAAGGATACCGCTCTCCAATTGTGTCATACAACGATTTCTCCGTAGCTTTTAATGCCAAGGGATCAAAGAACATATGAGGCTTGTTTTCCATGTTCTCTTCCAAAAGCATTTGGCTTATATATTTAAGAACTGGGTCAGAAGAATCACTACCCTGCAAGGGAAAAGAAGAAAGTCCCTCCAGACTCCAGTCAGAAGACGGCTCCAAAACCCTTTCCCTTAGACTCAAGGCTGTAGAAGGCATAAATGACCGTCTCTCTCGGCTCGAGGTCAACGAAGGACCAAAGCCACTGGGATCTGGATCAGGAGGACCAAAAGGAACATTCACCAAGCTGAAGTCTTGTGCAGGGATAGCGAACTCAATTCCGGTTCCGCCATATGGGTATTCATTATAGTTAGGGAAAATTGTCCGCTTATCCATTTCGAAGCCGTTCCTGTAACTTGGGATCGCTGGTCGTGTTTATATACGCCTCAAAACCACCTACGGAACATAAGCACATGAAGTCTTTAGCTTGAGCGCATCAAATACAAGTTGAAGAATCCGTATTAAAAAGAAAAAAAAAATCGACAGAAAGAGAAATGGGGAAGCAACGCATAAGACCATATGATCCACAAAGAGATAAGCAGGCACATACGAAAAATATAGAATAGCTAAACGCCAACACGAGTTCAAGTCGAAGAAATCACAAACAAAATCTACATTTTTTCAGCAAGAAAACACAAGAATTGATACTGGCCAAAAGGAAACAGCATGCATTCGCATACCTGGATAAGCGGCGGAGAACTTGAAACTCAAACGAGACAGTGTCCGGTCGCGTGAAACATAAGCGGAGAACAAAGAGAGAGGTTGATCATTTGCGTCAAATACTTCAACGGAACTAAAACTTCCTGTTTCATGCCAACTGTTAACGGCAAACACTACCTGTTTCGTACAAATATATATTTTTAGTTGTTTTACACTTATTTCAGTCGTTTTATTTTTAAAAATTAACACTAAAATTAATTGCGTAAAATAGAAAAATAGTATGATTTGTATAATTTATATTATAAAAAATGAAACTCTTTGTTTTTCCCTCCATTGTTTAACTATAATAGCAGTTTGGGGGGACATGAACATGGGCTGTACCGAGTTAGAATGTGCCATGTGGAACAAAAAACAAGGAATCGGCCAATTAGTTGCCCACTAAGCAATGATAAACTATGTCTGTCGTCATAGTGAGCTTCACTGGTTAACCAATGGGTTTATTTATAAGATAACCAAAAATATTAAATACTTAATCAGTCACTATATTTAATGTTTTCGTATATAGTCAAATATTTCGATAATTGAAAGGTTTACTTAATATATTTTTTAAACTATGGTATCACATCAAATGATTTATATATTTTTTTTAGTGCAACTCTTACTCTTAACTTAATTTTGAGCTCACAAAATTTATTAAATTATTAGACTCGTGCCTGCACATGACTGCCCGGTACCCACCAAATCTTGGTAATAATATATATGATAGGGATTTTTAAATTAAAAAGGTCTAATATTTATTATTAATTTTTATTTTTATTTTTGTTAAAAGAATTGATTATGCCTCCTTTTTTATTAACTATTAACTGATTCTATCGGCTTCTATCAACAGTTAGCTGATACCGAATTAATATAGCTGATTATTTAAAAATATTTGATAAAATTATGTATAAAATGACTTATAAGGTTATGAATTAAAAAATGATTTATAAAGACAAGAGTATTATATCTTAGTATATTTTTGAATATTCTCATAAGAATTTACTTTCAAAGTTAAAAGATGATAATTCTTTGTATAGTTTGACTCAACTTCAAAAATTAAAAATAAACATAGTATATTTAAATAATAAATCTATTATCTTTATCTTTATCTCTACCTCTTTGACTAATTTGAAATAACTTTTGGATATAATAATCTTTTAGTCCCTTAATATCTCACGAAAGGAAAACGTTACTTATAGGAGTATTTTTAAAATTAACAAATTTGATTCAATCCGTCAATTCGATCAACTGATTACTAACTATAATATTCAACAATTTAACATGGTCAAATAATTAAGACCTTTCAATCGAGCAAAAATGACAGATAAGTCATTTACGAAACAAAGCTTAAAAGTATTTAAATATTTTTAGAAGTGATCGATTCCTTTCCAAGTTTGAACAAACGGAATTCTTAACTTCCTTAAGAATTCATGCTTCTGTCAAGTGTTTGATAATACAATCTTTTAACAAGACATAAGAATAGATTTCATTATAAGAAAATAAATAAAAATTAGAGATTACCGCCGATTCTTCTCCTCTTCTTCTCTGTGATTGTCAACACTTCCCCGAACTTTCTATTCATCAAAAGCGGATTGTAATTTACTTTGACAGCAGGTGCTTTCAATGGTTCCACGAGAGCAGTAACAGTGCTGTATAAATCATCCAGGTTTCCATTATTAACTAGAATTACAAACCAAAGATTGAAACTCTTCCTTTCATAAAACCCAAGACTTAAAACTTTACCGTTGAGAGGGAACCCATTTATGGACCCAAAAGGACACTGTTCTAAGGTTGAATCAAGTTAATCAATACGAAAATGAAGCTACA
>JAOQMM010000008.1:23024987-23051106 GCA_027563515.1 Erythroxylum platyclados | reverse complement strand
TTTTTTTAGTTTTTAAAAATTATTTTGTTAATTTTTAGTTAAATAATAATAATAAAGTATATGTAATATAAACATTATTTATGTACCAATTAAATTCTATTTATATAACAATTCAACTCATCTCTTAAACTTGAATGAATTTAATTAAAATTAGTTTAAAATAATAATTTATTATAATTATAGTTTAATTCGAATTTAATAATTAAGTCGAGTAACACACTTTTTTTTCTTCTTATACAAAAAAAAAAAAATCCTTGCACATTAGTTCTCAAAAAAATATTTGATTCTGATTTCTTTTTCAATCTCTGAACCTGACGAGGACTAAATAAATACAGCGAAAAGGTGCACCACAATTGGTGAGGTGATGTATGATTATCAAACATTATCATTTTTTGAGCATGACAAGTACATGCGGTCCTGTCCACATGACAAAACTACAAAGGTACGCACAAACTTATAATACTAATCCTAAAGCTAAGTAGGGTAGGTGTCATTATAATTAAGTGTAAAAATTTACATGAGATTTGTGGTTGATTGATCCTAATCCTAGAATGTCACTCGGGGAGTGACGCATAAGCACTACCCAACAAGATGGTGACCAGACTTTTGTATACAAATGACAGAAACGGTGAGATTTCAGTCTAAGATCATTCTTGGTCAGACATACCAAACACACTCCTAAATCTATGCTCATGCTAACAACGCTCAACTTAATTCAATAATTATTCCATTAGTTCTATAATATCTTAAACCAAACTTAATGCAATATTTTAAGGAGATTTACTTGTTTCTTTTAGTTGTAAATTGATACCAAACCCCATACTTCTTCGTCTAGGCCATTCAAACTTTGAGTTTACATTTCTTATGGAATATAAGTTAAGTATGCTTAAATATTTACTGAGAATATCAAATTATCAATCAAAATCTTTTTAAGTAGTATAGAAAAAGGACACAAGTTAGAGTGGGATTTGGGCGTTATTGAAAGGTTTTGAGGAGCCTATGAAGAAATTAGACCAGATCCAAGTGAACACATATACAACCAGTACATTATCTCTCAATACCTTGATACTCTCAAGTTTAAGGATCAATTATAAAATCATTATTATGAGAAAATCTATAGAAACATAAGTAATATTCTATTTGAGATCTTCATAATCAGGTCAGTTCATTGAAATTATTCTCTAATAAGCACCAACACATTAGTTTAATCTAATAAGCACCAATATATTAGTTTAAGTATCACTATATTTTAATTTATAAGATTAATTACTTTCTTTAAAAAAATAACATGTGCTAGTTTTACCGTTTCATTAATATCACGTGTTGATGAAACTACAACTAGGAACATTTGGAAATAATATATAAATACAAATTGAATCTCATAATTATGATCTCATCATGAACTATCCTGTTTAGGATAATTCAATCGGTAGTACTTGGATGCAGTATGAACCACATGCAGATAGTTGAGTAAGTAAATAGATAATTGTTACTCTAAAGTAATTGGAGAAAATATTATAATGTTCTTGATTTGTAATGATTTAAGAAATTCTCAGGCTAGAGTGAATTGGCATTTGGAAAGGTATTTTCATATATCAATTATAAATCAATTACTAATTAGAAAGAACGAACATGATTGGATAAAAAATAGTATACATTATATAATTGGAGCATTAGATGATGAAAGGATTAAATTATATATCATAACTATGCATGAATAGTTTAAGTCAAAAAACTTTTACATTCTTAATATTTGAGTGATTATGACATATTACTAGATTTCAATCTTGATTTATGATTATAAATTGTTTAATTAGAGAATTAAAGATAAATTAAAAGGAGTTTTAATTTATCTAATTCTAATTATAAATTCTAATTCTAATTTATAATCATTGTCAATATATTAGAAACCTAATGAGTTACACATAAAGAGTAGTTTAAAAGAGAAAAATTCAATTTCAATAAAGTTGAACTTAATTATAAAGTTTGAGAAACTTTAGGGATCAAATATAGGATATTTGCTTTTATTAAAATTAAATTAATTAGAGTTAGAATTAGACTTTAATTATAATTGATGTATTTAATTTTAATAGAAATTAAAAACCCTGATGTTATTTCTATAAATAGGAATAAGTATAAGGAAGCTAGTACTCCTGCTAATTCCTCTCAAATAGTTATGTGACTGCTCTGTAGATAATGTTAGAGGGTGGACGTGTAAACAACTCGTAGTTGACATATTGAAAAAGTTTCAAAAGGATCACAGTAGGAATATCGAATTAGGCATGATTTCATATTTTATTATTCGACTTTAGTTTTTTCAAGTTATTCAATTATCAGGATCCAATTGAAAATTGTAAAATTTTATTTTTTCCGATACTCCCATGATTCGATCACGGTTAGTTTCCTAACAGTTATGTTGTGTGCTTGTTTTACAAAAGGAAATATGTTGCCTTAATGCTTAGGCAAACAATCTCAATCCATGAAATTTTAAAAAAAGGTGTCTAAGAAACTTAAAATGTATGCTTTTCTTGATAAACTCTCAAAAGTCAGTAGAGTTTTCTCAAAGTTGCAGTACTTAACCCCTTATGATAAACTAAAAAAGAGCCTCATTTGTTATCTCTGCTCTACGCATCACAAAGTTATGCGAGACCATGATCTATTTACTATTTAGTGAGCTCTCCTTTTTTAATTATTACGTAATAAAAATTAATAGGAAAAGTGGTTAATTATATATCTAATAAGGAACAACGAATATTGTGCCTTTCTCTTGAGAACAAATTACCTGTTCCCATTACTTTATGTCTACCCTGTTTCATGAGCATCCATCCATCCAATAAATAGGACCCACAAAAATTCGATGGATGGAAGCTCATGAAACTGAATAGGCATAGACTAACAGGAACAGGTGATTTGAACTCCTTTCTCTTACGCAATCTCCACTGTATTTATTTCCCACAAATACTACTTATATTCTGCTGATGTTTAAAAAGTATGTAAAATATGTTATTTAGATATATTACCTTGCAAAATAAGTCACATAATTCAAACTTGAACCTATGAGACACAAGAAATTTAATTAAAACATAAATAATAGAGATGTAAGCAAACTAATGAAAATTATATAAAAATTTTAACGTTTTAAACCAAACAAAAACTAAAATAATTTGATAAATCAATTTTAAAAGTTAAGAGTTTTTTATTAGTTGACTTTTAATATTATTTTAAATTAGATTCTTGAAACAATTTAACTAGATTTAACTTGAAAATCTCACTTAATTTATTTTTTAATATATATATTCTTTTCAAAATTGAAAATAAATTGAATAAAGGACCCAAAAAATACCAGGAACCAAATCAAGGCTTGAAGATGAGAATACAAGTGGGGCTTTTTTAGAAAGCTACATAACCTATAAAAGTTTAAAGGTAAACAAAGTCCTAGGCTAGGATAAATTTGTAGGCATATTGAGGCAATTCAAAACCCAATATTTCTTGGAATGCAATTAACAATGCTTCATTATTTTTTAGAACTACCTATACTATATCATGTACTAAGGAATCGCTAGGGAGATGATCGTCTTTAGTATAACTTGATTTGAATTTAGAAGAGGTCAATTCTCAAGCCATTACTTTCGTGGTGAGAATCAAAAGGCTTTTGTAAAAATATACTACTAGATTACAAAACTGCTTGATCCCAAATGAAGTTTGTTAAAGGTTAAATCTTAAATTTGTGTTAGCACTTAGATTGGTGATTCTTTTCGTAATAATGATTTCTTTAATCCACAAGAATGTTTGGTTGCAAAAGTCTTGATTATCCTAATCTCATTCTTGAAATTTCTTTTTTTTTCCTCCATAATGCGTAAATGATGCAACTAAAAGCAAGTCTAAAAAGAGTTAGAATGTCTTTGGTTTGGAAACATTTGTCAACTATTTAAATCTAAACTTGTTTATCAGAATGAATAAAGAAAAATTCTAAAGTTTGTTCTAAAGCCATATTGAATATTCACAACTAAATACGATATTGTTGATAATCTCAATTTTTTAGTTACAACGAGAGCATTAGGTAGAGCTAGTGATAGGGTCTTTAATGTTAAGTCTTTACTTGATTACTAACCAAAACATAAATGAGACCTTGGATAACATCTAGACCAAGTAGTTGATTAGTGAGGGGTTGTGAAAATTTCCAAACATGATTAGTTGGTGAAGGATATAGAGGACTGTATTAGATAAACTACAACTTCTTCTTCTTATAAGTTGGGGTTATAACCTAGGATGTTTCCTTTTATGTCGGAAATCCTTTAGAATTCACTATAGGTCATTACCTTGAGTTTCCTTGAATAATATCTACTACCTCATATTGTTTTGGAATGTTAGACTTCAACATATTAAAGCTTGAAATTTGTATATGAGTGATTGTTCCAATTGTCATGGTAGAATGAGGTGTCTTTGCAATTCTCTACTACATATTTTAGGAGATAAATATTTTAGTGATAGACAATGAAAGTATCCTAGGTTATTATGATAATGAAATAGATTAACTATGTATACTGAATATGATTGTGTTAAATTGCAGATCGAGAGGTGGTAGTTGCCTAATTAGACAAATCTATGTGCTTTTAAAGAATGCATAAATACTTTAAGTTAATTTTTATTTCAATTTACATAGTCAATCTTGTTTACTAATTAAAATTCCATATAGGTGAACTACGAAACCCTAATATTTGCTTTATTTATTTTTCTTCTCTAGTTCATTCGTGTTGTTTTCACTAATATAGTGAATTAATTGTCTCTTTTGTTTAATTTAATTTATTTGTTTAACTAAGATGAATAGATATAGTGATATAGTTCATGTAGGATTGATATTTAAATTTTCTATATTTTTAATTTCTTGCTACAATTGATTGTGCAAGCTTGCAAATTCGATAGATCAATAGATTTTTAGAGGAAAATGACTTTAAAAGACTAAAGAGGTCGGGTTATATCAAGATTGGACTTGACTAAAAATTCTATTAATAGAGGATTTTTTTTTCAAAGATGCTTATAAACCTAGACTAAATAATCATATTTTACTTAAAATGGACAAAGGACTAACTTATAGAAACCTAACTATTAAAAAAAAAACTTGACTGACACTTTAAAGAACATTTCGTAGGATATTATACTTAGGGCAAATGGGATTTGGATTTAAAAGAAATACAAGCTTGGTAAGTTTCATTCTTAGTCTGAATTATGATTTTAGACATTTTGAAAACTCATCTTAATTAGGCCATTTATTTGGATTTTGACTGAGTTTTATTATTTTATCAAATTGCTTACTTAACCTATTTTATTAAGGGTTAATTACACTATACTCCATATGATTTGACCTTTTCTCATTTTAATTTTTGTAATTTGAAATTTATCATTTACCTATCTTTAATATAGTATAGTTATCACATATGTCCTTTTGTCACATTCCATCAATTTTCATCCATTCATAATTTTAAAACAACATTATATTGAAACTTAAGAATTCCAATACTTTGTTTTGAGCAAAAAATAGGTGAAAGGCTAACAAAATATGATGAAGGAGGTTGTGTGATAATTATATAGTAGGTAAAAAGTGCATTTTAGATCATAATATTTTCACTAAAATATAAGATGAACTTTAATGTTTTAAAGTGTACAAAATAAACTTTAATATTTTTAAAACGTTCAAAATGAGCCCTAAGTAGATGGAAAATTAAGCAGGGTTAAGTTTTCATTCATTAAGTACTACGTGTATGTCACATGACAATGTGGAGGTCCATTTTTTATAAAATATTTTAAATTATTTTTAAATATTTTAAGTATTCTAATTATATTTTATCACCTAAATAATATTAATTAACTGTAAGTAAATTAATTTTAGTTATCTCAAGATCTTAAACCCAAATCGCAAAATTAATGCTCCTCTTCGACATTTCACGTCTGTGACTCCTCATTCATATTTAATGCCCAAATTAAGCTTACCAATGTTGCTGTTGGGAGGTGTTTAATCATAATGTGATTTACTAGCTTATTCTCTACAGAGAAATTGTCCTTTTGTTGACAACCCTTACACAAGAGGTGGTTCGAGAGTTAAGTCATCTCCAACTTATGACCTTGGCCAAGACTAGTGTCAAGCTACTGAGGGTGTTAATGATGAACATAAGAAACTAGCAATAACGGTTAGTATTTGAGTGGATAGAAATTCATGGGGTTAACATTTTGTTTCTCAAGAAAATCCTATATGGAGACCCAAATAACTTGAAATCTTCTAGATCTTCTCTTATTTTACAAGTAATTAATCCTATGACACTATCAATTTCTTATATGTCTATTACTGATCTTGCTTCAATTATAGTGGCTATAACTGCAAAACGACTTTTTATTCCACTAGTGGATTTATAAAAAATGAGGGAAAGCTTGGTTGGAAGTGATCAATAGCCACAATTACTTTTCCAATTCAACTAAAACTAAACATTAAAATATACTCCGCAATTGCATATGAAATGCATCCACCACTCAGCATTTGGTCGCCAATTTCCATCTCCCTATTGATATTGTTAACATTGCCAAATGCATTAATCAAGATAATATAACTAACAACATTACCTTCAAACTTTTCCTTTGCATACAACTCATAAGAGAAATCAAATGCACTATTGAATCTCATATGTCTACATATGTCATTAATCAAAGTATTAGCAGTGACTGCATTAGGTACAACTAAACCCCCTTCTTAATTAAATAAATTAAAAAATTTCAAAAGAAAAGAATACATATCGTGATTGGTTAATCTTATATACCACCACAATAGTCGTGGCATTATTGACAAGCTAAGGATGACCTAATTTCGGTGTCAAATGACTAAAGAATCAATATCCAGTGATTGGCTTCCAACCCACAAAGAAATCATCACTTATAACCACATCTAAGAACCCATCAAACTCATCTTCATCATCATCCATTATATCTTTCTCTTCTCTATTAGCAACTATGCTTGCACTTTATCATAAAAACTTGTCTTCCATGATGGTTGTCGAAGATGAGCATATGGGTTTTGATGGATTATTGTTATTCTTGAAGAGGAAATTATGACAAATGTTTGGGTATGTTAGACTAATATTCGTTAAAAATAATTAAAAATATTTAATAAAAATAGATCTCACATTGCCATGCGGCATACACATGACATTAGGTCCTATTTACTGATTAAAAATTTAATCTTGTTTATTTTTTTGTCTACTTAGGATTCATTTTAAACAGTTTGAAAAGTTAAGATTTATTTTGTACACTCTTAAACTATAGTTGAGAGTATTGTATCGTACTAATTGGTACTATATCAGTGTGTAATACTGGTATTCCAAAAATGGAACTAAATTGGAAAATAAAAAAACCAGGACTAAATTGAAAAAAATACCTTCAGCAGTATAACCTACCTAACCCTAGCAAGCTATTGCCCCTCCCTCTTTTCTTTCCTACTAATGATGTCGCTTTAGCTCTTGTTGTTTCTCACTTTCTCACTCACTCCAGCAGTCCAGCTCCAGCCATCCACTCACTTGCTCACCATCGCTAGCTTCCTTCATCCACCCACAAAACAACTCCCTATCAATACGTCACAAACTTCTCATCACAAAGACACAAACTCCTCATCACTCACGTGCAGGCCATAGCTTGCCACTAGTCTACTCATAACTGCCAATCTCTAGTGCTCACATGCCACTTGCCAATCTCTAACTTCAGTGGTTTTGAGCTTTGGCAATTTTATTATAACATATACATTACCTTATTAACTTTGATAAATGATGGGCTGAGTTTTACCATGCTGCTTGTAGTTTCTAAAATTTCCAATATTAGAATACTATACCTAATTTTATTATAGCATTTAAAATGATTAAATGTGATTTGCATGAAATTTTAATATTACATCTAATTTTATTATGACATTCAATTAAATGATTGAATTTGATTTGCACAAATTTCTAGTATTACACCTAATTTTATTATAGCATTCAATTGGATGATTGAAACCTGATTTGTATTTGGTATTCTCGTCTTATTATAAAATTGGATTTGATTGAATTTTGAATAATTAATTAGGTATTGCTTAATTAGGTGTTAATTAATTAGGTTTATTAATGCTCTTATATTTTGTTTGAAAAGGTAAAATTGGAAGATTTTATGCAGTTTCATATATACAATATTTACAATTCATCAAATATGTGACTTGCTATATTTAATTTTCCAAATCTTAAAAAATAATTATGTATAAGTATATAATTTTAGTGATTTGAATTTTCATATACAATAAGATTAATATGTTAAGAATGGACAAAAGGAAAAACAAGCTAGATAATGTACAAAAGGAAAAACAAGTTAGATCAATATGTTATATTTTATTTCCAAACTAATTAACGTATATCACAAGGTTTCAAAATATCATAATGTTGCTTCATCTATTAGGTGTAGTAGTCTCTTATAAGTTAATAAATATGTTAATGAGAAGATTTAGATTTATTAGCTATGGTTAATATGTCTTAAGTAAATTTACTTTCATATGCAATAGTTTTTATTTTTGACATATATCTTAATTTATTTTTACAGATAAATGGAGAAAAGTTCAAGTAATTGTGGTAATTTAGCCATTTTAGGATGATTCAATGATCTAGCTTGGGCTCATGCTAGATTGTTTCATGGAATGAAGAACAATACCATTTATTTATATTATAATAAGCATTTGAAAGGTGGGAGAATCACAAGATTAAAGGAGGATTTAGTTGGTATCAAAGGTTATGTTGAGCCTTGTAAGAAAGTGAGTCATGACATGCAAGTGGCAAATGAAAACTTTGCTTAAAGAATATTAGTATGGGAAAGATATAAGGCAAAGACTGAATTACAAATTGGTAATGGAAGTTCTTTTTTCAATGGTTAGGATGATAATGGAGATGCTGAAGGTGGATTTTCTACTCAATAAGAAGAGCATGTTACACTTGATGTGAGGAAAAGAAATAGATATATGTCTAACTTTTTTGCACTACAAACATTTTCTGGAGCTTATCCTTTAATCCTAGCGCCTTACGATCTAAAGAAATGACTCATAATGTAGATATGAAAATGACTAGATAGTGGTATAATTAAAGTAAATCATTCAAGGTTGCCTAATCTTATTATTACCAACCCATAGTAGATGCTATTGCCTCTTAGCGTCCAAGATATAAAGCTCATTTAGTTGACAACTATTGGGGTAAACTTATGAGCAACTTTATTTATGAAATAAACAATTACTTGGGTAACTTATGGGTATTTAATGATGTTTGATGGTTTGACAAATAGAAGACATAAGCCTATTATCATTTTTGGATTATTTTGCTAAAGGGGTAGTGTTTTTGAAGGCTATTGATGCATTTGACCTTGTTAGAAATGTTGATACTATGTTTTAGATATTGATGAAGTTGTGAATGAAATTGGGCCAGAAAATATTGTTTAGCTCATAACTGACAATGATTTTACTTACAAAGCAGTTGAGAAAAGATTGCAAAGTAGGTATAATTCTTTTTATTGGACTCCCTATGTTGCACTTTACATTGACCTAATATTAGAAAATTTAAGAAATGTTAGGTACTTTCCTATCATTGATAAAACTGTGCAAAAGGTTAAAAAAAAGTAACTAAGTTCATCTATAATCATGCATGGTTCCTGAATTCGATAAGAAAGGATATCACCAATGGTAATAATTTCTATCATCTTGTTATTACAAGATTTGATACTAATTTCTTATCACTTTAGTGTTTTGTTCTGATGAAGGAGTTGAAGTAAATGTTTACAAGTAATAAGTGAATCACATTTTAGTATGTTAGGTCTAATATTAGAGAGCTTTTTTTATAGAATTATACTTGAAGATTATGAATTTTGGTCCTAATGTCAATTTGTAATCTGAGTTTGTGAGCCTTTAGTGAGATTACTTTGTTTCGCTGATAATGATGAGAAGGCAACATTGAGTTATTTTTATGATGCTGTGGAGAGGGAAAGGAAGCAATTAAGGCCAATATGAAAATAAGTCTTCTTTATACATACCTTGTCTTGTAGTAATCAATAAGAGATGAAAAAGTCAACTTTATTATTTGTTGTTTGCAACTGGTGCATTTTTTAAATCCTAGTGTCTATTTCAAATCAAGTTTTACAAAAAAAAAGTTGAAGTTAATAGGAGAATAATTAATACTATTAACTATTACAACAATTGTTACTCATGAGATGATGCAAGATCTCCTAAGCTGACAAATAAAGGTTTATAAGGATGCTTCTGGTGATTTTATGATGCTCATTATTATTCATCAAAAAGAGAAACTAAATCCAGGCATATTTTTTTCACTCTTATTACTTGATTAAGATTAATCATCTCTTTATTTTATTTATAAGGTTACTTTTTGTTATCTTACAGTTGCTTGCGGGACTAATTCAGAAGTGGTATTCTAGAAGTGTTTGTAATCCGAATTTTAAGTCAATGTGTGAGTGCAATAAAGAGCGAAAGAAATTGGAGCATATTTGAATTCATCCATTTCAAGAAAAGGAATAGATTGGAACATAAAAAATTGAACAACTAGATCTTTGTTTGCTACCATTAAAAGCTTTGAGAAAGGTATGATATTATCATTATTAAGTTGAATATAATTTTTTTAATTTCTTAATAATTAAAATTTATTTGTTTACTAGGATTTTTTAATATAATAAGTAGCTCTATTGATCTAATTTGCCTTAACCATATCAATCTTTTAGCAGATTGAATTTCTGAGGAACCAAGTTTGGAAATGAGAGTGACTTGGAAGATAATCTTCGATGGGAAAGTATTAACATGTCATTTAGTATAATGAATTTGAATGAAGGTAATGATGAGGCTTCTCTCAATAATAAAGATTTTGTACCAAATGAAAATTGAGATCAATGCGATTTGAGAGGATATTCGATTGAATAAATTTCCAAGTTTTTCATTTCTTCTATTTTTTTAATTTCACTTATATTTGATGAATATATTAAATTCTGTATACGTAATATAAATATATAAATTTTCACTCTAAATGTTTTTGTTTCAGGTTTTGCTACTACTTGGTTGTGTTCCGAACTCTTATTATAATACTTATAGAGTCATGAAACTTTATTATTCTTTCTATTTGATGTTTTAATATAATTATTTTAATTATATAATGAAATTGTAACAATTTAAGTACTTTATATTATCCTTAGTTTTATATTTGTATGATGATTAATATTAATTATGGTTATTGTTTATATGTGAAATATGTGAAAAGTATTCTCAATAGAAATAAATAGATTGTTGTTATTTCAAAGTTCTATTATTATGATTTTTAGAGACAAAATTGATGTAAAATTATAAATTATATAGTACAATATATTAAGGACTATTTTCTAATTTTAAAAAATTCAACGAGTGTTTTACAATGTTTAAAAGTTACCCAAAACAATATTTGGTATTGACCGGTACTAGTATAATATTATATTAGAATCAAATCCAGGATCGAAATATGTACTGTATTCGTAACATTATTTGAAACATTAAGATCTATCTTGTATTTCAATAAAGATGTTAAGGTTTAAAATAGACTTCTAGCCTTAAATAATACTATAAAAATCAAGTGATAATTTCAAGACACAAGAACTAAAATGAAAAAAGGTAAAATTATAAGAGTTCCTAGTGTACTTAATCGATAGAGCAATAAGGATTCCTCTTTGCTCTCTCCCTTGCTTGGGTCAATTAATAATAAAAGCACGAGGAAAATAAAGGAAATATGTTCATTTTAGGGATTAATTTATATTGAGTATTTGAGTTATGAATATATAACTTAATTATTAAAAAAAAAGTCCTATTTGATCTAGATTCTTAAGAATCAAAGGTTCAAATGAAGTTTTTACTTATTTTGAAAGCATGTGATTTTTAAAAGGGACTAAATCCAAATAGAAAAGAAATTAGAAAACACCAATAATACAATTTAATACTTTGGGATGTGTGATTGACTTTGCTGGGCTATCAGACTTTGACTCTCTTTTGTGGTCTCGTGATTAAAATGATGTTGGGAAATACCCCTTCCAGACCCACCTAAAAGAACAAAAGCCCACATAATGATTATAGCTTTCTATAATCATATCTATTATAGATAGGCTTGACAACTTTGGCCCGACCCAGTCTGTATTTGGCCTGAGTTAGACTGGCTACGGGCTGAGATTCATCGGCCCGTGCGAGCCACGGGTCAGTGGATGGGCCAATGGTTGGTCTATCTGGCCCGGTTTGTGGTCCGCCTCTCACGACCAAAACGGCGTCGTTTTGGTTTTTTAAAAAAGAATTGATGGGTCGGGTCACTCGGGCCTGCCCGCCGGCCCATGGCCTGGCACCCACTAGCCCATGCTGGCCATGGTCCGGGTCAGACAAAAATCGGCCCGGCTCGGCCTATTATCATGCCTATTATAGAAAGCTAATAAAACGCAGTGTTTCAAGCTACTAACCAATGCCCTAAGTGTTTGCTGTTTATGGATTCTGTTTGCTCTTATAAATCAGCGAATCAACAGCAGACAAATGTGTGGGTCGCTTACAATAAACTAAAAGTAAACGTATCTTTCCTTTTAGTTGAAATAACTAAAAAATTTTAAATATTGAAAATTGGTTAATTGTAACTTTTAATAAAATTACTCCTTAAAACTATTTATTTCATTATCTCCATAAATAATCATAAATAGATTAAAATTTTTATGATTCGTACCTAAACTATAAAGATAGTAATAGATTAACTTATAAGCTAAATTCACGTAATTTTAATAGGTCAATTTATAAGTTAAATTTAAATTTATGCTGATTCGAAACTTAATTATTTTAAATAAAATAATTGTCTTATTTAAAATAGTTAAATTTTATATAAGCCTAAGTTCGATACAATTAAAAAATATATATTGTAATTTTAATTTCTAAAATATTATTTTTAAAAAAATTGGTGAAGCGAACCGTGGACTGATCGGTTGCCATTCTCCTAATCAGAGATGAAATTAAAGAATTCTAGTTAATTATTTAATTCCTATCAATTTGATGGAATTAAAAAACCTTAAGTCTCCTCTTCTCTTACTCTCTCAAGCATCATCAACTTCCGTTAGGCATAGATCTACAGCGAAGCAGTTCAATTTTTTTTAATAACCAAGAACAACTCTGCTGTCTCTTAACTCCAACCCTAGCAGAGCAAGCGATCCTTTGTCTTGCCGCTTATTGATATTTCATCAACCTTTTAGAAAATTGACCCAGAAGTTGGAATCACCTGTGGAGTTCTTGGTTGCTTTCAAAATTTGAAATTGGTGGCTGTAGATTCAGTTCTCGTTGACCGGCGATGAAAGAAGGGAAAGCATTTAAATTGAATAATCAACACAAACAACAACACCGAGACGGTCACTTGTCCCCCTTCAAGTTCGCCAAATTGTTAGACCCTGAAGCTTCGTGGGATAAGGTAACTATAGAGCTTTAGTTTCGTTAACTTAATTTGGGGTATCATTCAATTTTCGTTAGTAGTCTGTTGTGCATTGCCTTGAAGCTGGAACTTGGAACATGATTGTTGAATCGTCATTGATAAAATTATAATTGTTGAACAGGATCAACTTGGGGATGTCTTACATTGGATTCGGCAAGTGGTGGCACTTGTTTGTGGCTTGCTCTGGGGCACGATACCTGTAGTCGGGGGTTTATGGATTGTTGTGTAAGTTGGATCTCGTACATTCTATTAAGCTGTTGAGTATTAATATTTGTTGTTCTTAGTTGGAAGTGCTATTCTTGCTGTAGTGACTTGCATGTACATCTTTGAAGCTTTTTACCACGTTAGACTTGACTCGCCTAAGGCTCCTATTCCATTGGTTATATCTAGCCTAAATCCCAAGAAATGATCTTTGATTTTCTGCAAAAATCTGGCACTGTTTGTGCAATTAATATTTGCCACTTTTGCTGGCAATCTTAGAAAATATCAGTGTTGTCATATATTGTTTACCTCTCTATAACAACCAATTCTCTGATAAACTTAATGTGTTAATCAACTTCCCAAAAGCTCCATCTAGTCCATGGAGGATAGGGTTCAGAAACCCTCCTTGTTTCTCGAGATCATCTTTGCAATATGTCTTATTTGACTTTTTGCCTCACAGAATTTGTAGCAGACAATGGAGGAATGATAATGTTATAGTAAAATCTAGTTGGATGACCTTATTTCTGTATGTTGGTTTGGAGAGTAAATCCATGACATTGGAGGCTATAAATTCCTACCTAAGTTACATATTATGAGGGCTCTCTGATGAGATCCTTTGGGGCTCCGTTTTCAAAATTGAGACCTAAGCATTAATTGAGAAGTGATGGTAACGGCGCAATCTATGAATACATAAGATTCTTTTTCTTTGACTTGTCTGTGATCTTGTACTAATGACTGACATAAACCTCCAATTTATCTTATTTAATTACCTCTAGAAGGACCTTCATATTAGGTAAATGAAGTAAAGTAATTGAGACATGTTATTGAATGGCTTAAAAGCTAGTGTATCCAGACCAGATCAAGGGAGTGTATTGGTGGATGACTCAAAGGTGGATCTTGTAGTCCTTTGGTCTGTCTTATGAAACGATAATGGAGGTGATCACTTCTACTGAACTCTCTACCAAAATTTCTTTCAAAACTAAACCTTTTCCTGTTTGAATGACAACGAGGGGTAGTTTCAGTTGATGAATTGAAATTAAGGGCACTTGATGATGGGATAGTCAAGTTCTAGGCTCTTGCTTCTGTTGTCTTTTTATGGGCGCAAGTTGGTAATTTTGATTTGTGGACACTGTTCAGACTCGAAGTATGACTTTTTACATCATATTCCTATTTTTGTTTGTCAAATTCTCACATTGCTGAACTTTGAACAAAATTAAGAATACATGGCCACTCATGTGGCATTTAGTGTGCTATGCCAAAGTAGGTTTGTCATCCATTTTCTCTTCTTAAAACTCTACCACTGGTTTTGGTTGGCAGTTTTATCTTGATATCCTCTGGGATTGTGTATGGTTATTATGGAATGATACTAAAGATTGATGAAGAAGAGTTTGGTGGACATGTGGCCCTCCTCCAAGAGGGCCTTTTAGCTTCAATTACAGTGTTTCTGGTAATTAACACTGAACCTGATCTTTTCACTTCCTTTCTGTATTCATGTGCAAAGATTGTTCAACATCCCTCTGCTTGTCATATATATATAACAGAATTCTTCCCTATTCTTCAGCTGTCGTGGATTCTAGTGTACAGCTTGGCCCACTTTTGATAGGCTTGGTACACAACATTGGTTGCCTTTCTATCTCCACTGGCAATTCATACAACACCAGTTAGTTGCTTGACGCATTGGTCGCATGCCCTGAAAACAATGAGAGAGCCATTTACTTGATATTATTATCTATTCAGATACTTTTGATGTGCAACATCTTCATTTTGCAGACTGATGGTAAATCAATTTATAATTCACGTTTCTTATAAGTGCCTTGCAAGATGTAAGCATTGACAGCTTGCTTGTCTTTGAATGTTGAAATAATCATTTGATAGTATTAGAAATTTGGCCAAAACTTTGGGGGAATAATATTTGTGTATACTTATATCTGCAGTTTGTGGGTGACAATGTTATGTTATTTGCACCAGGGAATAGAGGTTACCATGAGAAATTTTTTTCTTTTCTTCCATAAATTTCCTTTGGCTTTACCATTCCAGATATGAGGGGGCAAGCACTTTGAACATCTAGGTTTTAAACGAAAAGGAACGAGACTTAGGCACCAGAGACCTGATGATGTCCACAACTATTTCCTTGGAGGTCTAAGCTGTAGTTGAGCACTTCTGGTGACTGGAAAGAATACCTATTATTTGACAATGTTGGAATGTTGTTGCTTGGCGTTTAGTTTACTATAAGACTATGCCAAGTGATATCTTCAGATTTTCCAGTGTGTCAGTAAGGGAGGATATATAGTAGATAGAATTGAGTACCCTGGGACTTCCACTGTTTCTTACCATCTTTCGGTTTGCTTTTGCGCCAAATTTATCAAAAAGGCGCTTATAGCTATAGTTGCATGTTTAGACAACTCGCGTGGTAGGAAGTCGGATATTGGCTCTTCTTCTAAAACAGTTCCCACACCCGCCCTGCCCTCTTTCAAACTGCCATGGAACCAATTTACAAAATCAGAAACCTTAAAGACGCAAGCCAAACAAAATCTAGTTATCCATTTTCTTCACGGGCAGCTGCTATGTCCTCTGCCAGAGCTCAAGAATGGATTCAGATAGTATTATGGAGAAAGGACGGAACATTTTGTGCATTCTTTTGGAGGGAATAAGTTCCATTGATGGCCAAAACCCTCCTCCCTGATAGGAGCTCTCTCTATGACACGATGAGTGTCAGGATTTAGTTTCTAAATACACACGTCTTCCTAACGCAAGTTGTGAATGACAAATTAAAAAGATAAAGGAGAAAGAAATCATGTCTGTTATATTACATAACAACTTCGAACTTACATGAGCTAAACCAACGTTTTACTTCCTCCTTTGCAATCAACGGGATGCAAGATTTATGTGGTGATAAGTCCATTATCTTGTCTATACTTAGCTCTTTATAATTCAATTGATCTGAACTTCATCATTAATTTTGCATGCTTTTGGCTTTCCTATTGGATTCATTCATTCAACTGAGTAATGCATATCTATGGTCTTATATAACATTATGGTTAATGGTGAACCTAATAAACTCTTTAAAGATGCTAAAGGTTTAAGACAAGGGCACCTTTATCGCCTTACCTTTTCACCTTAAATATGGAAGGTTCATTAGTCATGTGATAAGTTTGCAGAGGAACTTCAACTGCAAACAACTCAAAATCTGTAGTCTCTCATTTGCAAATGATCTCTTGCTTTTATCAAGAGTTAACCCTCATTCTATAAATAGCTGGATTGGATATGAATAAGGAGAAGAGTCATGTTTTTAAATCACCAGCTGCATCTCACCTTTCTCCATGGATCTCAAGCTAACACAGCTCCATACTAAACAACTATCTTTCACTTATTTAGGAGTTCGGATCTCTCGTAAGGGACTATTATATAGAGAATTCCTGCCCCTCATTGAAAGAATCTATAAGAGGTGCAACAAGAGCCTTTCTTTGGCTAGTAAATGATTAATTATGTGTTCAATTCTATGTATGTTTACTGGCCTTCTCATATTTTATTTAGAGTACACCCTAAATAAAAGGAAGTTTAGAATGATTGAATGGAGTTGACACTAATTTAATTAAATGAAAGATCAACATCAACAACATTTAATAAAATCCTACTAGATGCGGAGTCTGAGGAAATTCTGTGTATGCATTCTTACTCTTAACTAATAAAGAAGTTGTTTCCGAATAACCCATAAATAATAGAAATAAAAAAATATAACATAAATTCACCAGCATATGACAAATGAGGAGACGAAAACATGGACTCCATAACAAGAAAACCTCAAAATCAATCCCTAGACTGAACAATCAACTTATTTAAAAAGTTATTTGTCAGCTTTCTTTACTTTACAAATTTATCTTCATTATATCAAATTTCCTTTGTAATTTGTGATTCATTTTTGCAACAATTAATTATTGTTCTTCATTTTAGATTTCATTCCAATATATTTTTTAAGTTTTTTTATATGGTCGATAAAAACCAAGTACGAATTCTGGAAAAATTCTTCCTTCACATACCCGCATTCCAATTTACACTAAAAGAATGATTCAAATTTTTTTATCAATAACTCTATCTTTCTCTTAGTTAGAATTCCTTCCTAGTGAATTTCTTTTAGACATATTACATCATTATAAAGGTGGTGGCGCATGGTGGATTAGCATTACACAATTAGACATTTAATCATTTAAAATTTAAAATCTTATACTATATAAAAATTTGTATTATCCAGACAAGGACTTCGTCCTTGATAATTTGTTGGGTTTACAGTTAAAGGTTGTTCCAACATAAGTGATACTTTTTTAATTGCTTTTATTATTTATTAAAATGACGTCTATAAGAAATCTCTTAATTAAGATCTTTTGCAAGCATTTTAGGATTTTGTCTACACGATTCTCTATGATAATTCTACATGATTTGAACACATGTTAATGATTCTTAAAAGGTTAAATAATTTCCCATTTAATAACTGGGTAAAGTTATTTATACAAGAAAGAGATCATAATTCAATATCTTAAGATTTGGGATTAAAGACGTAATCTCCACACACCTTTTATCAAATTACAGATCACTTTGACGATTATAGAATTGAATATGACATTAAAATGGACTGTAAAAACTAATATCTAAACAGATAACTTATCAAATAAGGAAATTCCAGGCAAATATGTTTATGAAAACCAATATGAAAGTGAAGAATTGCCAAGCATGTAACTCATTGAAAAATATGCTTAAGAATACTGAACCAAATTTTATTTTTCCATCATAGTGTTTGATGTGAAATTCAAGATTTGCTAATGAATAGTGAGATTGAAACTTGCTCAGTGAGCGAAGTTTCAAGAAATATGTTAGTGGATGGCGAGCATTGTATGAATATTTATTACTCAACTCGAGCAAAATACACTTACAATGACAAACAAGACATGTACTTAAGATTTATTAAGGACCAAGAGCTTAGAAAGGATTTTCAACAAAAGCACTTCAGCAGCTAACAGTCATATAAGTAGATCAGGGTATATTTTATGGAATAAATTCCGTTTGTTGCTAAAACCTTTGTCATCGCGAGCCTGGGATTTTTATTTCAAAATACAGAAACGCCCACCAATACATTTACTCGCACTAGTTATTCTTTTGTAAGATGTGTAAAATAAATTAAAGCAAAAATAAAAGAAATGAATCGTGTTTGTTATTGTTCTACATCGCAACTCTTAATTTCCATGCTACACTGACACTTTACCTCCGTCTCTGCCGTCGTCGGGATACGAGGTATATCCGGCCGTACACCCACTGTCTACCCAGCCTTGAAACTGTTTGCTGCACCATGGAAAAATCACACTACAAAAATTCAGAACCCTATTCCTTGCTTTGTTAGCTAATCAGACACAACTCCTAAGAAAATCTATGAAGATACATAGACTTCCAAAGCTTCTATGCACAGGCAACATAGCCAAAGAACAAGACCATACAGCTCTTAGAAGTGGTTCAACCTCTGACAATTATTTCAGAAAGTTATGATACTCATATTCATTAGTGGCAGATTAAAATATTCTTTAGAAAAGCAGACTGAAAAAAAATGCCTCAATTCCCTTCAGATAAACATATCCAGAATGAGCTGATGTCACAGAAATCCAACTACAATTTAGCTCCCCGCAGAACAAACATTTAACTTAAGATCACCAAATTATTCTTACCTCAACCTTTGTGCGAAATTCAAGTAAACTTTCACACACATGGCAATCAGCTCGATGTGGGGAACTGTTAGATTGATCTGATCTCACAAACGCAAACACCTGCAGAGATTGAAATATAGGGTTGAATCCTTGATATTGATTTGGAAGAGGGCCAAATGATGACCATGAGAAGATAACTGAGATTTGAGACTAAAGCATAGAGCAGAAACTTCATAAGATATTTTGATTTACTACCTCCTCCCCGCAATTAGGGCATGCTCCCTTCAGCGCCACCAAGTCATTCCTCCATAGACCTTGAAGCACCTTAACTGTAAAATTGAGTGTTTTAGTAAAAATTGATAGTTGAATAAATAGTATTCAAATGAATATACGCATTCATTAGAACATTAAGAAATCAGAAAAGAAGATATCTACATCAAGATTTGAAAGATAATACAACCAAAAATAAAGATTTTTTCTTGTATACAATTCCCAACAATTTGAATCTTAACCATCCCTGACCTATAGTTAACACATTATGTAGTTCCTCTCATCTCAAGATTCATAAAACGCAATCATATTACTATTCACCATCTCAATTCTCAAGCAGGTCCGAAATTTGGTCAAATCTAAATCCGTGCCACCAAAAAGCAGAGAACCTTAACAGAATTAAAGATTAGAATTGGGTTCAAATGTGAGAAAAGATTCAATACCCGAGGAAGATACAATAGGGTAGCCAATTAGAGATCCAACAGCCATGAAAAGTACAACATTCACGGTGGCAAGGAACTCTATTAGAGAAGCTTGGTTGCCATGAGAAATTCCTGAACCGAACGCATCTTGATATGCCAAACCAATGGTGTAAGCTAGAGGGAAGACGCAAAACGTACTTCCAATTGCAAGGAAGACGATCCATATGCTCGCTAATGCCAAAGCCTGTGATTTATCTTCCTGCCCTACATTCACGTCAATTAATCTTCAAATTTTGAAATCAAAGCAGAAAATAAAACAAAAGGACAACAGAAAACTACATTGATACAACCATCAACCTAGATTAAAATTGGGTTAAAAACAACAGTAAATTACCTCGGCATCTGCGTAAGCAGATTGTCGTCTAAGACTGCAACGCGGGTACTTGACCACAGATTTGGAACCATACCACCGAAGTTTTAGCTGCTTAAATATTCAATTATTCACTTGTTACCACTACGAAATTGGAATCTCGTAAAACAAATTTTGGTTGAAGAAAGTAATTTACCTCAACTCTGTCAAACATGTCATCCAGAATCAGAGGTTTACCACTGTAATACGCATCCCGAGCCTGCAACACCAGCATCAACATCAATTCAGTACTACACGTAAGTTCTATTCGTTTTGAGAAAACATCAATCTTCCACGCAAAGAACTAAAAGTTTCAAAGTTCATAATCGTTGAATATTTTATCGGCAGCCAAACAGGCGATTAAGGACGCACCTGAGTGTAGAGAGCTTCGAGTGTTTCTTTACTAGCAGTTTCAATAGGACCGACGTATATGCAGGACGGACCTTCGGTGCGGTCGGCGCAGGTGGCGGAGAAGCCGCTGCCGATGGCGGAGAGGCGGATGCAGAAGTGAGGTGCAGTGCGGGCTCTGGAAAGTTCGAGGGAAGAGGATCTGATCACGTGACGGGAGAGGGAGATGCACGTGCCGGCCATACTAGAGAAGCTGGTACTAGGAGGCGGTGACGTAGAGGAGGAACAGAGAAATGAGAGTCATGAGGAGATTTCTTACACGCTTCGTTCAAAAATGGCGAAGTGAGCGTGTGCGTGTGGAGCGAATTGTGGCCACCAGATCCATTTATATCGTCAGGATTTTCCTGTATCGTTCGTCTCGGACAATATTGCCCCTTTTTGAGGTTCTTATTCATTTTGGCGCGTAAATATCTGGCTAGGATTTAGGCACACTACTCTACACGCTCTCCAATTGCAGAATCAGAACGACGACGTTGCCTCTACAAAAACCATAAATTACGAAAGTAAATGCGTTTGCCGGGAGTCGAACCCGGGTCTATTGCTTGGAAGGCAATTATCCTAACCGTTGGACTACAAACGCCTTGACCCTAAGTTTTTAAATTGATTGAAAACTATACTAACAAAACTTACTCCATTTAATTGAGAGGATTTAAAATTTTTTGTAAAAATAAGTAAAAAAAATAAAGAGACTAATAATATAGCTTTTGAAAATGAAAAATTACAATTGGTATTAAATAAAAGATACTATTAGTATATATTCTTATGTTTTCTAAAAATCACTCACAGTTTTCAACTAAATTTAAAAAGTGTTTTCATTGATAAAAATGTTATTTTGTGATGTTAAAAAAATTACCTTATTTTCAAAAAGCAATAAGAATCTATTTTTTGAAAGATCCTAGCTTTTGTCCTTGGGTGGGTCTCCAAGATCCGTTTGATGACCAATGTTGTGTTGAAGGGATATCTATTTGATCTGATCGATTACGTTAAGCAAACAGTAGTAATAGAACCGAGGACTAAGTAGTAACATAAAGCATGCGATAATAACGGAACCTAGGAAAATATACAGAAAAGATAGTTCTTTTTTATTTATTATATTTTCTATTCTATTAGTATTAGTTAGTGATTCTGGCTCATTGAGTCCTTTCTTCCCCGATGAATTATTGACACCAGTCCTACATTTTGTCTTTGTGGACCAAGGAGAAAGGGGCTCAATGAGAAGATGATTATATCATAAGAGAAGCAAGGAGGTCAACCTCTTTCAAATATACAACATGGATTCTAGCAATGAAATGTAGTGGACTCTCATGTAGATCCAAATGAATCATCCTTTCTACAGAGGTCAATCTTTGCCTGCTAGGCGAAAGGATAGTAAGTTAAAAATTCTATCTCTGTAGTATAGACATGTATTTTATTTCTATTACTATGAAATTCATAATTCATAAATGAAGTAGTTAATAAATTAAATAGTTAATGGTGAGTTACTATTAGCTTTTTTTGTAGTGATGAATCTTGTATGTGTTCCTAATAAAAGGAAATTTTCCATTTTTCAGGGTCTTAAAGGGACATGGAAACACATAAGAACTCTTAAATGGAAATGGAATGGAGATGTAGATCCATTTACTTCAAAAATGGTAAGATCTTTGGTGTAAGAAGAAGGGGTTGATATATATTATCTTGACTTGATTCTAATTTCTCTATTTTCTTTCTTTTTTTAAGAATACCAAGTCAGGGTCTCCTCTTACCTATATCGAATAGAACGTGTTGAGCCAAATCTTCTTCATATATAGCTTGCTTTATTTAGATTAAGAAAATCGTATGCTTTTATGAAACCATGTGTTATGGCTCGAATCTGTAGTCAATCATATTTTTGATAAGAGCAGTTGACAATTGAATCCAATTTTTCCCATTATTTTCATATCCATAATAGTGCAAAAAAAAGGCTCGTTTGTAAGGTGTTCAAAAATAGTAGCGTTGAGTTGATCATTTGCCTTAGAATTAGTCAGTTCTATTTATTGATGGAGATAAGGGAAGAGATATAACTCAATGGTACAGTGTCACCTTGACGTGGTGGAAGTCATTAGTTCAAGCCTAATTTTCCCTAAACCCAAAGTGAGTTTTTCTGTTTTAACTTGCTCCCTCTTCAACATGATCAAATGAGAATGGATAACTCATGGGATTGACGCGAGGGGGCATAAATGGCTATATTTCTTGGAGCGAACTCTAAACGAATATGATGTGCATGGATACAATTTATGCCTTTAAATGAAAGACAATTTAAAATATGTTTTGTCTACGAACAAGGAAGCTATAAGTAATACAACTAAGAATCTTATGGAGAGTTCAATTCCTGCTCAAGATGAGCAATGACGGCATGCTTAACACATACAAGTCGGACAGGAAGTGGTGTTTCCAGTGGAAAACAAGTGAGAAATGTGTAAAACCTTGCCCTTGGGAGGGGAACAATAGCTGGAAATGGTTGCTCTGTAGGCTTAAGGAGTAAAAGGAGGAATCCGCTTAAGGAGGGGATTACGTCTGATTAGCTAGTTGATGAAGCAATAGCTTACCAAGACAATGATTAGTAGCTGGTCTTTTTAGATGATCAGTCATAATAAGACTGAGACACGACCCAGACTTCTAAAAATAGTAGAGAATTATCTGTAATGGGTGAAAGCCTGATGGAGCAATGATGCGTGGAGGTAGAAGGCCTACTGGTCGTGAACTTCTTTTTCCTAGGAAGAAGCAAAAATGGTATTTGGGTAATAAGTATTGATTAACTCTGTGCCAGCAGTCGCGGTAATATATAGGATACAAGTGTTATCCATAATGATTACACATAAAGTGTCTATATGTGGCTTTATAAGTCCATCCTCAATTCCCTAGAGGACTTACCTTTTATTACGCATGCCCGAGGAATCCACTCTTCAAGATCCAAATTTGGGTTTATCAGGGTAAGAGCAGGGTGGTCATCAATATTGCCTCTTCTTTCGTTAACAGGGGTTCCTCCAGTCTCCAATCCCTACCTACTGATTAAAGGAGGAGAGAGACAGGACAGGCTACGTGAGTGAACACACCACATTTGGTCAGCAGGAACAGAGTGAAAGAAGAGAAGAATTGGAAAGCCTTTATTTGGTAGTTCTTCCCTGAACTACTTCACTACCTTCCCCCCATTCGTTCCTGAATCGCTTTGCTTTACTTGTTGAGGGAATACAGATAGTCATTTAAATAATATCAGAACATTGGGTTTAAGGCTCTAATGAGACCTAATCCAAATAAATTAAACTTTGACGCACAACTCATTGCCAAAATGACAAAGGCAATCTTTACAAGTAGAAAAGAAGTTTATAAGTACCTGCTTCATGATCATTCTCCTATATTACTTCAAAGTAATCCAAAGTAAGATAGAGTTGTTTGCTCTTGATCACAGCTAAGTCCACTACTCAAAATGTGTTATGTATTATAGACGAGAAGGCAAGGTCTCATGCATGGTGCCAATGATTAACACCACAGAAAGGACAAAAACCATATTAGCCTTACAACTGAAGTGAGGTCATTACTCCTTCCTTATTTTACAAAACTAGTCTCACTCGAGGAACAGGCAATCCAATGCCTAATAGATCAGTTAAACAAGTGTTCAACAAGTTTGTGGACATCACATTGAAGCAGTTTCCAAAGACACTTCCATCTAAACTTGCTGTAGACCACCAGATCAAGTTGAAGTTGGTAGCCTGCCAACATTTTTGCCATATATAATAATTATGAACTATCTAAACTAAGAAGGCAGCTCAAGGATCTTATCGACGCAGGCTACAGTAGGCCATCAAAGTGTTGAGGCATCAGTTCAAAAGCAAGATGAAAGTTATAGCCTATACATTGGATATAGAAACCTCAACAAAATCAAATAAAGAACTAATTTTGATAGTCGAACTCTTATTTGTCTCGATGGATGTTGCAAAACAAAAGTAGAAAGATGTAGTTAAGAGGATCATTGCCACCAAAACATAGTCTCAAATGAAGATCATAGGAGCTAGAAGAGGTCATACGATGACAAAGTGGCCAAGAAAACATTTATACAAGACTACGTTCCTTTAAAATTTGATACATTAGACGGGACTGGTGATCCAAAAGAACATATTGCTCATTTCGACCATTTAGCACAAATTAAGACACAATGCGTTAAGATCGCTCAATATAACATAAAATAATTCCCTAGCTAGCTTCAAAGGAAAGCTTTCCGCTAAAAGTGGGATCTTTGGTCTTAAGACATGTTGTTTAAGTTATTATGCTCCTAATTTCGTTCTTTAAGGAACAAAAGGAAGATTAATGGTGTAATCAAAACCTGAGGAGTCGGTTGAGTTATGAAACAATTCAGTTTATTAGCAAGCCTTTCCCTAATGAAAGAAGTTAGCATAATCTTTACCAAATTGGAAAAAATATGCATTTCAATAATTCAATATAAAATAATTTATTAATAACAAAATAGTACACTATTCTAAGAATACACTCTAAGGTTCTCCTTACCTTAATTTCGGACCCAACTAATTGATAGTCCAATTTACTCCTTAGTCGGACATTCGGACTTAGAAATTACAAAATTCTATTAGACTAATTTAAGAAAATTTGCAACCTCATTACACTCAACAAACATTATTCCCTTTTCCACTTTATTCTTAATTATAAAAAATATCCTTACTAACCTAACCACCATAATTATTTAAATACCCTTAACTAATTAAAATTCCTATTTTACCCTCATTTATTTCAATTAATACCAAAAATAACCTTTTTGGAGTAAATTCTAGATTTACCCTTAACTATTTGCATTTCCTATTTTGCCCCTTAATGCAACTTAAAATTTTCAAAAGTATAATCTTCTTCACCCTCTCCTCTTCTCCTATCTCCTCTTCTTTCCTCATTTTCCAGTCACCTTTTCTCCATTTTTATCCATTTCCGTGACTTCAATTATTGTCCTAAACAACCATAACTTGCAATCCAACTATAAACTAGTGTAGGATGACTAAAAATCACACTAAAAGACATAAAATAGTTGCTGGAATTTTACCTATGTGTTAAGAGATTTTTGGGTTATTAACCTCCACAATTTCTTCCCAGCTTTCTTCAAAACAAACATGGTACTGGATCTCTGAAAATGATCCATTTTGTTTGTGAAATATTATTGGCAACACAAATATCTCTACGTAAAAAAAT
>JAOQMM010000008.1:22950549-22974663 GCA_027563515.1 Erythroxylum platyclados | reverse complement strand
TACATTTATGCGCATCAAAACTAAAGAGTGTCATTTGGAGTCTGAATGACCTGATTGACAAGTTTTCGGACTCATAGCTCATCACCGGAAGAAGAGCAGTGGAAAGAAACCTACCCCGTGTTGAGCAGAAACTTTTGGAATGGGTAAGACCATATGTATCAGACTGGAAGAAGTTCCACCTCATTGTAGACCCTCGACTTGATGGACAGTATTGCATGAAATCAGCTCAGAAGCTAGCCGGACTAGCGAACAAGTGTTTAAGGAAACAGCCCAAGTCACGCCCCAAAATGAGTGATGTGGTGGAGATCCTGGAAAACATCATTAATGAGACTTTGACTCAAGATGAGGATGACACCGAGGTTATTAATGAAACGGAAGATGTTGAGGATGAAACTGCTGGGGGGACTGAAACCAAGCAAGGAAACAATTACCTAAAGAAAGTTATTGATATCAGAGACATGGTCAATTTGAGAAACAGATCAATCGGGAAATTAGATTGGAGAAATTGGAGACCTGGGTTAGTGAGGAAATTGGTTACAGCCTGATTAAGAGGTTGAGTTTCAGGAGGTGAAAAATAGGATCCGAGCACTATAAACAAGTAGACATTACTCTTATCTTTTTCTGTTGAAAGATACTTGTAAATATAGGTTTCTTGGACCCTTCTATTGAACAACTATTGTAAGGTATGTCTCACACTTTTCCTCTGTAACGTGTAACTCTACTCTAGAGGCTGCGTAATTGTTGCTTTATTGGAATACAGTACATGTTGAAGAAGCTAGCTACCATTCTGCAAGTGTCCTTTGTTTTACTTTCTACGTATAGGAGTGTTTTTGCAGCGGCTGTCTGCCTCAAAGATGCCCAATCCAGTCGATTGGCAAATCCAAGATTTTGTCATCCAAGTATGTGAATTTATTTTTATGATCCTACAGGTAGCAGGTACTGATGCACTGATCCTGTCAAACCAAAGTACACAAATTTGTAATGGACGTTGAATCGCCGTTCCTCCCAACCCAAGAAGGAGCATGACTTACCCGGGATCGATCCCTGTTACGGAATATATTCAACTCTTTCAAACTTGCTAATACTTTACATAATTTTTTTTAGTAAAAAGTAGTTTTTAGATAACTAATTTCATGGAAAACATATTTAACAACATTTTGAACTTTTTATGGAAACTAGATTTTGTAAAAATCAAAATTTGAGCTTTTTATGGAAACTAGATTTTGTAAAAATCAAACTGGTGTGAAGTACCCTTTAAACCTTTTATGGAAGTGTATTTTTCAATAACTAAATTTGATAATAATATGTTTTCCAAGACTTTTAACATTTTTTGTAAAGTAGATTTTTAAATTTTCGTTGAAAATATACTTTCTTTCAAAATCTTAAAAGATATATCGTTTAGAAAACTAATTCATTGAAAAGTATAATTTCTTATGACGGAAAGTTTTCTTTTCAAAACTTTGGAATTTTGTGAAAAGCATATTCTCCTGCAAATTAATTTAATGGAAAATATATTACAAAGATTTTCAACTTTTGTTAAAAGTTTATTTCTTATAAACTAATTTGAAGCTCAAGGTGTTGCTTCAAATACTTATTGAATATACCTCAGTTAATTTTAACGTTAAATATGATAAAATTTCTTATCTTAAAGTATTTAACCTTTTAAGACTTTTTCAATTTAATACCCAAACTTTTAAATTTTTCGATTGAGTTATCAATCTTTTAAAACTATAACAATTTAATTCAAAACGTTAGTTTTTGCTGATGTAGCTAATAGATAAACATTCACATGACGTTTATTAGACATAGTACATCATCAAAAATAATATTTTAAATTGAATAGTTAAGGATTTAAAATGTTAGTCAATTAATTGCAAATTTTAAAAGTTTAAGCATTGAATTAAAAAAATCTTAAAAGGATAAACAATTTTGAATATATTACTCCTTATAAAATATAAGTGAGTTCATTTCTACATTATAAGATATACTTAGAATCACTATCTTGCAATTGATTACATATTTGTATAGTACATTTGAGAGAAGATCTTCTTTTATTTCAAATTGATTATAGCTTAAGAGCTTTTTGCTACATTATGTTGCAACAAAAATTTTACTCTAATAAAAATATTGTAGAGAAAATTAAATTAAAGACAAATTAAGTGGAATAAATTTTCTATCTTGAAATTTTTTTTAGAATAGTTACTTTTAGTTCATAATTTCTTAATTAAACACGAGTTTAAAGAATTGACACTCTACCTTAATAGACTATTGATTTTTTGAAATCAAAATGACTAAAAGAGGTCAAACAAATAACCTTTTAACGTGGACAAAAGCTTTGTGTCCTTTATTGCTAACAATAGAAATACAAAAAGTACATAAAGAATATTGAAATTGGTAAGGTAAATATGTCGCTTGTGATAAAAAGAAAGATGTTGTTTCCTTCATCTTGACATTCTTTTCTTTTCGTCTCTTCTCCACCTCCACAAAAGATGTTGTTGTAGTTGTTGAAACTTGTAAGTAGAAATTACAACTTTTTTTCAACTTTAATTTAGAACATTTTTTGTGTGTATTTTGACACTATGATCTATTGTAAGTAATTGTTTATCTGTTATCTAACAAGTGAGGATGTCAGTGATATATGCGTAGACCATCTCCATGTCATTTGTTTATTATTTTCCTAAGGAGAGTGAAATAAAATTTCAAAAGAAGAATAAGGAAGAAGATCATCCATATTAGTGCGCTAAATAATTTTAGCTTCTTTATATTTAGTATGTACTTTGTTTTAATACATGAGAACTACCAAAAATTGACATAAATAGTATCATGCCTGGTTACGTTCAAGGTCATGCATATGTAGAAGAAAATACCAATAGTTATTTATTTCCAATAAGTAACTTCACTTTTATAATGAAATATCATGACTAAGTACAAACAATTCCATAGCTTAATAGAAAAAAATACCATTACTTAAGTGCAAACAATTAAATGGGTCAATTAAAACCATATAAATACTTAGTGAATATAATACTAGCCTAATATAAAAAATACCATCAGTGGTTAAGAAATTGAATTACTCCAAGTGTTTTCTCTTTCTCTTTAATATTAAAGATGAATTAAGTGGAACAAAATTTCTATTTTGAATTTTTTTGAAATAGTTACTTTTGGTTCACTATTTCTTAATTACAAGAGCTTAAAGAATTGATATTCTATCGTAACAGACTATTGAGTTTTTGAAACCAAAATGACTAAAAGAAGTAAACTACATAACCTTTTAATGTAGGAAATGTTTTGTGTCAATTAATGGTGACTACAGAGATAAAAAAACATAAAGATTGTTGAAATTGGTAAAATCAAATATGTCAATTATGATAGAAAGAAAAAAGTTGTTCCCTCCATCTTGACATTCTTTTTTTTTTCTTTCCTCTACTTTCACAAAAGATGTTCATGTAGTTATTTAAACTTGTTAATGGAAACTACCAATTTTTTTAAAACCTAAACTTAGAATACTTTGTTTGTGTATTTTAATATTACCATCTAGTATAAGTTGTTGTTTATCTATTATCTAATAAGCAAAGAAGTCAGTGATATATTCATAGACCATCTTCATGTTATTTATTTATTATTTTCCTGAGGAGAGTGAAACAAAATTTCAAAAGAAGAATAAAGAAGAAGATTATCCATGTTAGTGTGCTGAATCATTTTGGCTTCTTTATATTAGTATGTGAGTATTCTACCAAAAAATAACATAAGTAATATCTTAACTCATTACATTTTGGGACACGTATATGTAGAAAAAGATACTAAAGGTTATTTATTTCTAATAAGTAATAGGTTCAATTTTATAAGAAAATATCATAACTAAGTACAAACAATTATATGGCTCAATAGAAGCTATACCAATACTCAAGTACAAACAATTAAATGGATAAAAAATCATACAATATTTAATTCATATAATACCATCCTAATGTCAAAATTACCATCAGCGGTTAAAAAATTGAATTACACCAAGTATTTGCTCTCATTTCTTTCCCCCTTGAATCTCCTGCTTACTCTCATAAACTTGAAATTGATTTTCATAAACCTGCATAGGTGACAATGAAGAAATGGTAGTTAATTTTTCATTTATGGAAAAGGAATACTTGTTCTTTTACCAATCATGAATAACTCTCCTATCAAATTGTCAAGGATGCCTTAAAAAAACATGTCTCGCTTGCATGAAAGCCACATCATACAACACCTTTTCCCTTATACATCCTAATCAAGAAAGGAACCATCACTTATTTTGTTACCTTAACTTTTTTACTCTTGTTCAACCATTGTAGGTTATATGGTTTAGGGCATCTTGTGATTGACATCCTTAATTTCTCCACCAGCTCCATATTAGCCACATTATGACAACTCTTTTTATTAATGATCATATTACACACTTGATCCTTGATAAAATCTAATATGGAAAATGATTTTTTCTTTGCTCACTAGCTTCATCCTTTATTACTTGTATGCTTAATGCCCTCCCAATGACCAATAACATTCCCTCTTTGGGTCTATAATAACTCATTGTTACTAATATCCTCCAATCTAGGCTTATTACCCTCTGCTTCTTCTTCGTTCATAGATACATACTCTTCATCCTCTCTTATTATCATCTCCCTCTTGTTGGGACATTGTGAAGCTATATGTCTTCTCCCTAAACATTTGAAGCATTGGACATGACTTGTAATTGTTAAAGAGGAATCAATATTAGCTTTCACTCCACTTAAAGCATGCACTTTCAGTTTAGTTAATTCATATTTTGACTTTGGAGCTTTATCTTCCTCTTTACTCCCTAATTTGCTCCATGATGAAGAACCTACACTAGAAATACTAAAATGGTTAAAATGCGTCCTTTTGAGTTTCCTCTCCACCTTCATGGATATGTGCATTATATCATCCAGTTCATATAGTAGTGTAGCTCTAAGATATTGGCACTTTCTGGGTTCAACCTATAAATAGATCGAGCCATTGTCGCTTCTCATTCTTCCTCCATTCTTAGTTATGACAACCTCCATCTCCTTTTAGTACTCTTCTACACTCTTGGACCCTTGAGTTAACGTTTGCAAGTTTTGGTAAAGCTACCTATAATAGGAACTTAGTATAAATCACAATTTATCTCATCTCAATTTCTAACAAACAACGCTCGTTTTGTCCTTTTATTAAGAATTTTCTGATCCCATTAATCTACAACATAGTCACTAACCCTATAGAATCTAGTTTAACCTTCTTCTATTCCAAAAAATTATAACAATCAAAAACTAGTTCTAGATGCTTCTCAACTCTAAGTAGGTATCGAGATCTATCTTCCTTATAAAAGATAATATTATCATCTTCATAATATGCACATTATTATCTACCTTTTCTTTATACTCACTTTCATATCCTCCACTAACCACGTCCCCTCCTTATCTCCCCATTCTTCCTCCTCTTCCTCTTTTACCACCCCTTAGGTTTAGTTCTACTAAATAGTTGGTAGCACCTCACTTCTATTTTTTGCCTCAGTCATTTATCCTAATATTTAGAGATGGGTTATATTATATTACAAATATGACAAGCTTATATTTATCTAACTTTTTCCTAACTTCACTAAATTACCATATATTTGCCCCCGTATTGGCCTTGGGATGATCTTCTTAAATGACTCGTAGTCTACTCTCACTATTTCCTCCTCATTTACTTCCTTATCTTTGGATAAGCTTCTGTTTCAAGTTTGAGTTATATTGTGCTTGAACAAAAAGTTACTAGCAAAAACACTCCTCCACTTTTTTTTTTATCAAAGTTTCCCTCGTCTCATAACCTAAACTATTGAGTAAAGGTTCTTTCCAAACTAGATAATCTAAATCAAGCCAGCTAGTTGAAATCTTCCTCTTTTTGTCAAATACTTCTAAAAAAATAAATTTAGACAAAAAGCAAACAAAGAAATAAAACTAGAAGCCTATGAACAAGAAAATTAAAAAATATAGAAATTTGTGCCTTATAGAATCTACTTAGATTCAATATAAAGAACAAAATAAGAAATTGATAAAAACAACTTAATTGCAATAAGAGTAAGAATCACTAGAAAAAGAATATATTTTTGGTAATAGAATACCTTATTCTTGTTGGAATAGAAATAATCTTTTCTTAAAATGAGTGGTGCAATTATTATCCCTTTTATATTTGCTTTTGTTAAAACTATCTATGGCTTTTTTTTTCATAAAACTTTGTAGCACTTTTTTTAATAATTTTTTATTAAAGCTAAAGAAATAAGGAATAAGAACTTAAGAACAATTTATTCTTAATAAATCTTCAAACAAAAAGAACAAAGAAATTGAATGCATGATAAAAGGACACATGAGTATTGAAAATACAAACTACAATACTGACAACAAATTTGAATATAAAAATGTGTAATGATACTAAATTCTGATACGAATTTCATCAATAGAAATTGTGAAATTTGATATCAATATGATAGGACCAATGACCGTTTTATAAAAAAGAGAATAATATAAAAAATCAAACACACAAGTAAATAAAAAGAAGGATATGACTCACTACACTCTATAAAAGAAAGGACTGAGAGTGATAGATTATGTGGTTGATTGCCACTAGTGAGCTAGAAAAGATCAATAGCTAAAAAAGAACCTAGCACAAGAGTATCGTTAAGAATAAGGATATAGAAAACTCTTCAAAAGTTTTTAATTCAATAATAATAATGATAAGTAGAATTACATCCACTAGGTAGCCTTATATAGGCATAAAACATAAAACATGAAAACCCTGAGATTAAAGTTCTAAAAAGAAATAAAAACTTGAAATAAAAAAATCATAATTAGTCAAAATACGAGTTGGTGTTTCAGTTTACTTTTGAGTCTGGTGTTGGTTATATCTTGTAACCCCTTTTTTCAAGGCTTGCTCCCTTTATTTGTCGCTTGACTTGAACCTTTGGTGAGCCCTCCAAGCCCTTATTCATACCTCCCCTCTGTAGAACTTCGTGTAGCTAGAATTGGTAATTAATTCCCATCAAAAGGGTTGTTTCCTTAGCAATATGATTTAGTTTAAGGAATAAAAGGGGAGTTTGATTAAGGGGTTTTTTAAGTATTCTTTATTCTCTCTGATGAGCACTCCTCTGTCTCTATAATATTTTGGTATTCTTTATTCCTATCTGTAAGTAGGGACGAAATTTGGGTTTAGGCCCAACTTGAGGACAATGGGCCAAGGTAGGGTTGACTAAGGCTTGGGCCCAAAAATCTCATTTTTTCGGCCCTTGGGCTTAAATTACTAAGCTCGAGCCCCAGACAGACTATAAAATCAAAACAACATCATTTTACTTTAGAAGCAAAATAACATCGTTTTAAGGTAAGTTGTGTCGTTTTATACTTCGTGTAAAATGATGTTGTTTTAGTCTAGGTTGACATTTCCCTCCACCCTCTCCTCTTCCTTCCCTATATCCCAATTGCCCTATGCCTTGCATTCTTCACTCTTTCTCTCTCTCTGACTAGACTTCACTTAACTGTTGTTGCCTCTTCGCCATGCTACCCCTTTGCACTCCCTCCAACTGCCCCTTTGCAGCGTCACCCCACTGCTGTCTTTTTTTGCTTCTTCGCCACCTACCCCCTAAGGTAAAGTACTTAAACCTTTTGATTAAAGATTGAATTTGTGAAATATTGGAATTTCTGGGATTGTTGCCGTATGGGGGTATCTTTAAGGACTTACACGGTCACATATAAGGGTGTGTATGTGATCATGTAAGTGATTATAAGTTTCGAGAACTTACACTATCATATACATGCCCGTATATGTGACCATGTGAGTGATTGTGAGTTTCGATAACTTAAACGATCATATAAACGCCTGTGTATATGACTGTGTAAGTATGATTAAGTGACATACAGTATAAGTATGGACAAAATTTACAGTGACTTCCAAGTTTGCAAAAACACATAAATGCTCATGTGTTTTGTGACATGATGCCCATGTATGAGAACGTGTAAGTCACCAACATTTGATAAACATTAAAGTTATGATTATGATTTATGTTCTACTATTCTTTCCCATGTTTATAAATTATCAGTCATGATTATGATTAATATATATATTTATATGTTGATTATTTTAGATGGAAGAGCATATTCCTTTAGTAGAGAATTATAATCCAATACCGGAGATAGAAGTGGAAACTTCTAAACCTATACCAAGTGAAGATAAGAGTCCAGGTCAATTAAAAAGTGAAGTTTGGAATCGTTTCAATAAGACTAGATCAATGGATGGAGTAGAAAAAACTGAATATAAGTATTCTCAGAAGATGTTGACTGAGAGTTCGAAAGGTGGAACCTCTCATTTAAAGAGACATGTGGATTTGTGTAGTAGAAAAAAGACCATGTTGGAAGGTTAAACATTTTTTACTCCTAACCTTATAAGAGTGAAGAATATAATGACAGTAACAATTTATGACAACAACATATCAAGATTTTTTATTGTTTTTATGGTAATTGGTGATGAACATCTATTATCTATAGTTGATACCAAAAGATTTAGGATGTTTTGTAACTCGTTACAATCGAACTTCAAGGTTCTAACTCAGAATACATTAAAGAAGGACATTATAAAGATATACGAGGATAAGAAGAAATAAGTTTTAAGAACATTGTCAAGCATTGAAGGACAAATTGCCATTACAACAAAAATGTGGACAACCAATAACCAAAAAAAGGATATGGTAATGATGACATATTATGTTGACAATGAATGGATTCTACACAATAAACTTTTGAGGTAACTTATATTCTTTAATGTTATTATCATTTTCTCTTTCATTATGTTATGATTGATGTTGGTCGCATTGGTATATGTTAGTTTCATTTATGTGCTAGCATCACATATAAGCGAAAGGTTGGCAATCGTGTTGGAAGACTGTTTGATAGATTATAGTATCAACACAAAATTATCCACTATAACAGTTGACAATTGTAGCACGAATGGTGCTATGATTGAAAAGTTGAAGAATAAGATGCAGATTGTGAGCTTGTTAGTTGGTAGAAGGTTATGCCATATGCGTTGTTTTGCGCATATTTTGCATTTGATTGTGAAGGATGGGTTAGATATAATAAAGAAAGCAATATATTCGATTCAGAATAGTGTAGCATATTGGAGTATAACACCTAAAAGAGTTGAAAAATTTTAAGAAACTACGTGATAACTATGCATTTCGAGTACGAAGAAGTTGGTTTTAGATTGTCCAACCAAATGAAACACAACCTTCAAGTTGTTAGAGTCGGTAATCTAATATGTTGATGTGTTTACCAGACTGAGACAAAGAGACTCTCAACATACTTGCATGCCTACAGAAGGCCAATGAGAGTTGGCTAGAGAACTTTGAGCAAAGTTGGAATTATTTTATATTGTGACTAAATTGTCCTTAGAAACAAAATATCCAACTTTGCACTGTTTCCTCAGCACTATGTGTGAGATAAATAAAGCTTTATCTGATTAGATGTTTGATTCCAATGATATTATTTGGGTTACGGTATAATAAATGATGGAGAAGCTGAATTCTTATTAGTATATGGTTGGACGTATTATTGTAGTCTTATCTATGCTAGACCCAAGATACAAGACGAAGGGGGTTAATTTTATATATAATATGTTATATGGTGATCGAGCTCAAGAGCATGTAGATGTCATTAAACAATTATGGTATAATTTGGTTAATGATTATAAACTCAAAATGGACAAAATTCAAGATTGAGATCGTAGTAGTTTAAGTTGTTCAACTCCTGCTTCAGTTTTAGGTTCAAGCTAATCTTTTAAGAGTAGTTTGTTACTTTCACTTACAAAATTCAAGAAAGAAAAAAGGGATAGGACTGTACAATATGATGAAGGTAGATAAATATTTGACAGAAGATTGTGTGGCAGAAGTTAAAGGCGTACATTTTGATGTATTATTATGGTGGAAGAATTATGGAAATAATTTACTGATCATGCAAGTAATTGCACAAGACCTTTTAGCAATTACGTCATCTATTATTACTTCAGAGTCTACTTTTAGCACTAGTAATTGGGTTATTAGTCCTCATCGAGTACTAATTAAATGTTTGAATCTAATGAAGTTATTCGAGTTATGGCAAAACAAATGATGGAGAAGTTGAATTCTTATTAGTATGTGGTTGGACATACTGTTTTAGTCTTGTTTGTGCTGGACCCAAGATATAAGATGGAGGGGTTTAATTTTATAGATAATATGTTGTATGGTGATCGAGTTCAAGAGCATGTAAATGTCATTAAACAATTTTTTTATGATTTATTTAATGATTATCAGCTTATAATGGACAAAATTCATGATCGAGATCGTAGTAGTTCAGGCTGTTTAGTTTCGACTTCAATTTTAGGTTCAGGCTCATTTTCTAAGAGCAGTTTGTTACTTTGACACACAAAATTCATTAAAGAAAAAAGGGCCTTCGTATAATATGATAGAGTTAGATAAAAATTTGATAGAAGATTGTATGACTGAAGTTAAAGGTGTACAATTCAATGTATTATTATCGTAGAAGAGTTGTGGGAATAATTTTTTGATCATCTAAGTAACTGCATGAGACCTATTAGAAATTTCATCATCTGCTATTGCTTCGGAGTCTGCTTTTAGCACTTATGGTAGGTTATTTATCCTCATTATGCTTGACTTCATCTTAGTACTATGAAAGCCCTTATGCGTGCCCAAAGTTAGTTAAATGATAAAGATATTGAGGGTAAACTCTTTTCTTTTTGATATATCAAATTCATATTTTTTTATATTATCTTACCTTATATTGTTTTTTTTAATTTGTATATTAATATAACCACAAGTACTGATGTGAAGGTGACTAGTCATACACATACTCATACTCATCAATCAAGGGATATTATTTTGATAAAATATTAGATGATGAAGGTATATTCAATTATTTATGTGCTAAATATTTCTTTAATTTTAATATTACAGTACTAAATATAATGTTTTTATATACAAAAGAAGTTATGCAAACTATTGACAATCTTAACTACAACGATTACCTGCTATCTCGAGTCTCCATTCTTGAGTTTTAGTCTCTCACAGTCCCAGACTCCCAGTCGAGAACATTATTTCATAATTTTATCTTGAATTTTTGTAAATTATATCATTTTAAAAATTTGGATAATCATTTTTGTAAATTATTTCATCAATTAATTAATTTTGATCTTATCATCCATTAATTGAATTGATTACTTTAATTATAATTTTTTTTTCATTTTCTATAATCCTATCTTTCTTCATTAATGAATTCGGTTTCATCTTATTCATTTTATCAATATATGTACGTTTTATATATTCATTTATTATAAAATCTCAATTTTTGTTAACCAATTGAAATTCGTAATTTCAATTAATTAAATTGATAACTTTAATTATAATCTTTTTCTTTCATTTCCTGTAATCCTATCCTCCTTCATAAATGAATTTGGTTTCAACTTATTCATCTTTTCAGTATATTTATGTTTTATATATTCATTTATTATAAAATCTTAATTTTTATTAATCAATTGAAATTCGTAACTTCAATTAATTGAATTGATCACTTTAATTATAATCTTTTTCTTTCATTTCTTATAATCTTATCCTCCTTTATTAACGAATTTGGTTTCATTTTATTAATATATGTACGTTTTATATATTTATTCATTACACTATTTCAATTTTTATTAATTAGTTGAAATTCTTAACTTTAATTAATTGAATTTCTCATATTATATTTTTAATTAAATAAATTTCTATTAAAATTTCAACAAATAAAAAATTCAGCCAACTCAAGCCCAATCAGGCTTTAGGCATGATAAGCCCGATCGTGCTTAGGCATTAGGCCTGACCCATATGGCCACCTAAGGCCTGATTGGGCCATGGTCTAGCCTGCATCCAAGTCCCAGGCTCAACCTATGGCCTGAGTCTGATTCGACCCACTCCCATCCCCGCTCTGAATGGTTTCAGTATTATTGTCTAGGGCCAATAATGTCCTTTTAACCTTTGATCTAATAACTTATTTGCTTGAGATTTGAATCACTATTGGAAGAGATTGTGATGGAATGTAGTGGGCTACTCAGCTCTAGGATGTTATTAAATTTTAAGTAGATTGTGGTAGTATTTGATTTTTCTCATGTTGAGAAGTTACTTGAAATCATCTATCTAATTTGGATCCTTGTAGTAGGTTGTTAGGACACAAGCTTAAGAGTTTGAAGAGCAGGCGCTATGAGGATTTTCCATTGCTTTCCTTTTACCTACAAGTCAAAAAATTGTTAGAAAAAAAGGGGGTGAGGGAGGGGAAAGTGAGGAGTCAAAGGTTCCAGTTTCAAAGTAACTGGGTATTAAGGTTGAGATTGTTTGAGTTAACTAAAGAACTTCCCTAATTTAAGAGAGAATATTAAGGCTATATTTGGTTGGGGGTTTATTAATAGAATGGAATATAATATAATATTATTCCATCGTTTCGAAAGAGGGTTTATAATGAAATGGAATTGAATGAGATGGAAGAGGAGGATTTCATATTACATCTCATTCCATCCTAAACAGTAAAAATAAAAATCCTCCGATTTGGGAGGTTTAGGATGGAATGTAAAATGATAAACAACTTTTCACTATATTACATTATAAATCCTTCTTCTAAACAACATTTTACTATATTATATTACGAACCATTCCATTCCTCCATACAACAATTTTCTAATATTATATCCATTTACATTTCATTTTATTATAAATCATTCCATTTAATTAAGAACCTTGCATTCAACCAAGCATAGCCTAAAGAGGAGGTTAGGAAGAGGAGGAGGAGAATTTTTGAAGGTTCTTTTTATTACTCTTATACCATAATTGAGTAGACTCAAACATTCAAAATGGTTTTAAAGAAGAGAGAGAAAGAGGGGTTAATGAAGAAAGGTTGGAAAAATCACATGAGAGTATCCATAAAAGTTGAGTTATTTAAAATAAGGTGTTAGGATTTTTTATTATAAAAATATGAATTGTTTTATTTTATTTATTTTCTAAAACAATAATTTTAAAAATATTTAATTTTTATTGAATTTATCTCGAACTATATTAAGACAATTATTATTTAATTAAGTGTTAAATATGTATTTCAATGTTATGATATCGTATTGGTATTACTACTAGGTTTAGTTCTAGTATGGTACTGTACCGGTACCGATCAATACCGAGTACCATTTCAGATAAAGTTTTTAAATTTATAAAATAGTCCTTGAATTTTTTTAAAATTGCAAAATAGTCATTTAATATATTGTACTGAATAATTTATAATTTTACATCAACTCTGTCTCCAAAAATCATAATAATAGAAATTTAAAATAACAACAATTTATTTTTTATTACCATTATTTGTCACATATTTCACATATAAATATATATTTAATATGAAAAACATCATTTAATCATCATACAAATATAAAATTAAGAACAATATAAAGTATTTAAAATATTACAATTTCATTATATAATAAATAATCACATCAAATAAATTTTAAAATAAAATTTGGTTAACAAACCTGACTCTAAGACTTCAAATTAATTGAGAGACTGATGATTTGCTTCAAAATCACTAATAATACATGCCCAACAATGTTTTCATGCTTGATATATACAATTTATGAATAATTAATAGGCTAAAATATATTTAACCCTCCTGTGTTTTATCCTTTGGTACATTATGTCCCTTCTATTTTAAAAATGAACTTATTATCCCCTTTGATCACCAGTCAAAGAAGTTTAAAATTTTAAAAGACTTTTTTACCCTCGTATTATGATGACATCACTACAACTATATATGTTATATTTTTTGAACAAAATACTCTTTTAGTCTTTTGTTGACTAAAATACATTGAATATATTTTTTGTTTTATTTCATTATGTCCTTTATTTCAAAAATAAAAATTATTTTAAGCATGAATTATATTTTGACTGTTAATAAAAAAAGGAAAAAATTATCAAAGATATCATTATCTTCACAATTGTACTTCGTGACCGCAATTTATGAAAAAATTAAAAAGATAATTTATTTATGCAACAAAATTAAAAAAGAAATAATTAATAATAACAAAATAAAATATCACCATTTTTATGTTTCCCTTTTGCTCTATAAAACTATAAATACATATTCGGTGGGTAAGGGATAACCTAGCCCGGGTTGACTGGGTCACGGGCCGGGTCATAGGCCAAGATTGCTTGGCCTCATATGGTCACTAACTGAGCCTAGCTCGGACCGTAATCCAACGAGAAGGTACAAAATAACGCTGTTTTTTATTATTATTTTTAAACCATAAATTCAGGCCCAACTATCGGGCTTTGCCTGCCTGTGGCCTGTCAGGCTGAGGTCCAGGCCACAGGCCAATAGCTCGTGGTCAAGTAGGGTCACGAGCCAGTAGGTCCCTGGCCCATCGAGCCATGGGCGGGTCAATCCGTGGGTCAAGCTGGGACGGGCTAGGTGCGGCCCAAGCCCAACATGACCCATTGTCATTCCTCGTAAGGGAATGACTTAGAAAACCGAAAAAGAGTTAAAAGAAGATAATTTATAATTTTATAGAGCAAAAGGAAAACATAAAAATGATGATATTTTATTTTATTATTGTTAACTATTTTTTAATTTTGTTTCATCAATAATTTTTTTTAATTTTTCCATTAATTAACAATAATCAAGTACAATTGTGATGATAGTGATATTTTTAGAATTTTTTCCTTTTTATTTATTAATGGTCAAAATATAATACACGTTTAAAATAATTTTTATTTTTGAAATAAAAGGCATAATGAAATAAAGCAAAAAATAAGATTTATGTATTTTAGTCAACAAAATACTAAAAGGGTATTTTTGTCCAAAAAGTGCAACATGTACAAATGTAGTGATGTCATCATAATATAAGGGTAAAAAAGTCTTTTTTTAATTCTAAGTTTTTTTTTCTGATGGTCAAAGGGGGTAATAAGTTCATTTTTAAAATAGAGGGAGGCATAATGTATCAAGGAGTAAAATACAAGGGGTTAAATGTATTTTAGCCTAATTAATATCAGTTGATGACATATATATCACTCAAATTAGTAGATATTGCTATTTGATAATTAAAATTAGTTTATGGAGGAAGTTTAGAATATTTACAAAAGGATATTGAGTTATTAAAAAATACGATGTTACATCAACAATGTTGCATATACAAACAAGAATTGATACTGCATTTAAAATATAGATTAATATATAATTGTTATGTATAATTTCAGTATAAAAATTAATTTATAAAAAATATCCTTTATTTACTATTTCCTTAACCTAGTGACTTTTTTAGTCATCTGATCGCGGCTTGTTCGTTAACGCCGCTCCTGGTTTCAGCCGTCCGTACACCTACTTACCGCGCCCCTTTTGTCCTCCGCATTTAACCGCTAAGCGGCGCTGCTGTCGTCGTTTTTCTCATTGGTCTGTATGGTTTAACATCCTGCCTTTGTTGTTAGCTTTTGTGTAAATTTAGTCATTTGGACTTGTTTCTGTACGGGGTTTACTGGTTGATAGTTGTTTTTTTTCGCTTCAAGTTGTAAGTTTATGCTGTTAAGTAGTTAGTGCTGTGTACCCAATTTGTCAGATTCAATTAACTACTAAAATGTTTGTTGGTGGAGAGACTTTAGTTGCTGAATAAGCTTATTGGTTTCTGGATTTTTATGATTGCATGTTCAATTTTATGCGTTCATGTTTACGATAGATAAAAAAGACAAGAAATTCACTATTGTTTAATTCGTTTCTTTTCTTGCGAAATTGCCTTTTGACTAATCTGCTGAGTGATTTTGTTGGAACATCACTAATGTGATCCTCGTGGTTGGCAGTGTTTTTAGTTTTTAAGAAATGGTAGGGCTTTCTGTTGGAGAAAAACGATTCATTCAAGGTGGAATTGATCAAAACGTCCGTTCTGATGGTCGCAAGAGAGATGCTTACAGACCCATCTTTGTTGAGACAGGAGTCATCCCTCAGGTAACTGAATTCTTGTTCTGCTGCTGCCTAGTTGTGTGTGTGTGTGTTTGTGTTTTTCTTTTTCTGTTCTCCATCTATTTTACTTTTATTTTGGTTATATACTTGTGTGGCAGGCAAATGGCTCTGCACGGATCAGAATGGGTGCAACAGAGGTTATTGCCAGTGTGAAGGTGCTCTATATGCTCTTCTGCTTTGTAGATACTATTGAGCTCCCCAGTTTGCTTCAAGGTTTTGACAATTTTTATTATCGTGTTTAAACTATATTTGATTGCAGGCTGAACTAGGGAAGCCAAGTGCACTGCAGCCTGATAAGGGAAAGGTTGCCATATTCGTTGATTGTAGTCCAGTTGCAGAACCAATGTTTGAGGTAGTGTCATTGTTTCTGCTACTCTGTAGTCTGTCTATTCTGTTAATTTTGTGCAATGAGGGATTCCAGTTTCTTGATGATTGCAATGGTACAAAATTTAATGATAAATTCCTTTACAAATTAAAGGCCAAAATGTTAATGACACGATAAAGGGGTTAGCACTCATTATTTTCCTAAAATAATTCATGCATATCAGATTTCCAAATGTAACTCCATGTTAACAGTTTATAATAGTCAGCCAGATTGGATGCAAGACTTAAATGTAGTTTTACCTTTTCTTTTATTTTGCGCCTTATTCTTGTCACCAGATATTTATCTATTAGTGCATCTGAGGATGGTCAAGCCTAATTAAATTTTCTTAACCACTCATCATATTTTCCTCGATATTTTATCTGATTCAGGGAAGAGGGGGAGAGGAGTTGTCAACAGAACTTTCAACTGCTCTAGAGTGTTGTCTCTTGGGTGGTAAAAGTGGAGCAGGTTTGTGTTGCAGAGCAGCTAGGAACCCTGGATTTATTTTCCTCTTTACTTCCTTTTAGGCAATCTCTTTTTATTTCCTCAATGTATTATCATTTTAGGTGTTTGCTAAGCCAATTAGTAAAGGCATTAAAATTGTTGCAGGGGCTGGGATTGATCTATCATCTCTAGTAGTTGTTCAAGGGAAAATTTGCTGGGATCTTTATATCGACAGCCTTGTCATCAGTTCAGATGGAAATCTATTAGATGCTCTTGGTGCTGCCATCAAGGTACATAGTGTAATTTGTTTGAACCTTTTTTTGTTTTTTTTCATTCAGTTAAGATTTAGGCGGGAATATGCAAACAAGGGATTGCTTTTCCAATGATATGAAATAAATGCCTCATCTTCCAAGTAATTGGTACCTGGGCATGCTTGGCTCAACTTCCTGCATGCTTGAATTCCTTTCTCACAAATGCAAGTGCACTATCATCATTTTGAACCGCCTAAATCTTAACTGAATGAAATAAATGCCTCATCTTCCAAGGAATTGGCACCTGGGCATGCTTGGCTCAACTACCTGCATGCTTGAATTCCTTTCTCACAAATGCAAGTTCACTATCATTATTTTGAAGATGTTCTGGTTTTTCAGTAAAAATTTGTAGGGAATATCAATCACTAATATGCTTGCTGATGTTCCCAAAGGCTGCTTTGTGCAATGTAGGCATCCCAAGAGTAAATGTTGCTAGTGGTGCAGCAGGAGATGAGCAACCTGAGATTGACATAAGTGATGAAGAATTTCTACAGTTCGATACATCTGCAGTACCTGTCATAGTTACTTTGACAAAGGTGAAGACGTAAGCTCTGGACAATTGCAACATCCTTCATTGTAAAATGTTGAACATGTCTACCTTGCAGGTTGGAAAGAACTACATCGTAGATGCTACTACAGAAGAGGAGTCCCAGATGAGCTCTGCTGTATCAGTATCCGTTAATAGGAAAGGACACATTTGTGGGCTGACCAAACGAGGAGGTGCAGGACTCGATCCAAGCGTAGTTCTTGACATGATTTCTGTGGCAAAACATATCAGTGAGCAGCTAATAAACAAATTGGATTCTGAAATATCCGCAGCCGAAGCTGATGAGGACGAGTCATGACAAAAAGAGCTGTACAGTCATTGAAGTAGTGATCTTAAATGTAAACCATTACGTTACATGGTCATAGCTCGGAGCTTAAATTCCTGGTGGTGAATGTGCTGAGTCTTGTTATATAAATCCAAGTATGAGTTGTCTTGGAGTCCAATTAACATAGACCCTTGGTCCAAGTAGATTACAAGTTTATAATCACCATTTGTAACTTAAATGAGTCATATCAATTGAACTCTCCTCTCTGCTGTGTCTGTTTCTTGCCAGCTTGTCCTGCACCTTCTTTATTGATTTGTTTGCGAACGCACATGATAAGGATTCTGGACAGGAAGTGGAGACCCAACTTGTCGTCTTCTCAATTATCAGAAAGTATTGGTAAATTCGATGAGTTTGTCTCGCACCTTATCGCAGTAAATTTACATTTGGAAATATCAGCTCAAAGGTACAGGCTCTGTTTGATTGATGTTGTCCAGAATGTTGAGGTTCTCCGAGGCTTATGGCTGCTAGTGAGAAGTTGAAGAAGGTTCATAGCTCCAGTCATGATGGATGTGAGAGGATTTATTAAGAGGTTATGACTATCTCAATTTCTCAATATCATCCTATCCCTATGATTATTACATTTTTAAAGGGTATAAAAAGTGGAGAATAACCGTGTGAGGAACTTGTCACGAAGCTTATGGAGAATTATATCAACGAAATTGTGGAGAATAACAAAGAATTTGAAGCCCGAACAGATCAGAGCTATGTTGGAAAAAAAAAAAAGATTGAAGGAGGCGAAAAGGACATCTGCTACATAACTGAAGAAGTCAGCTTAGAACCCTCTATTCCTGGAACAACTCAAACAGAAGGCTTATGCTATGGGACACAGAGTTGCAATATGAGGATCTCTTCATGATTAATGAGCTATCTTGTTATATAAGTCCAAGTAGGAGTTGTAATGGAGTCCAATTAGCATAAGTCTTCTCTTGGTCCAATTAGATTAGACGTTTATAATTTCCATTGCATCTCAATTTGAGTCAGACAAAAATCATATCATCAACGGAACTCTCTCTCTCTCTATTTGTCTTCTCTGTGCTTATTGTCCTTCTTCCTCTCCTTTTAGCCTTGTTATTCCTAGCCAAGGATTCTTCTTTTCTCTTGCAGCACTCGACTATATTATATACATTATGTACATCAGGTGGGGGTAGAGGCAGAGTAAGAAGTAAAACGAATGGTTGATGGTGTAGCTTAACATAAAAGTTGTTTTGATTGAATAAATAACTCATAAAATCTATTGAACACACTTTTTTAATACAACATAAACTTTTGTTATAGCCTTATAAAATATCTCTCATCACTTCAATTCAAACTCGTTAGAGTTTGTTTAACTCTTTTTTTTTAATCTCACCTTTCTTCTCTATTACAACAATTTTTGGAGCATAGAAGTCCTTTTCTTCATGCAATAAATCGGTTTGTATCAACTTTAACTACTATTTTATAACACATATCTTTGACAAATTTTATCATAATTTGATAACTAGCAAAACATGTGACAACCAATGACAACAGTTGTTCACTAACATTATTTTCTATATGATTAAAGTATTGGACAAAGCAAGTTTAATCTTTATTAATCTCCCTTAAGCTTGTTTAGATCATTCCAAGCTTCTTTTTGTGCTTGTAGAACAATTAAGCTTTCAGTGGCTTTGTAAACATATCTACAACTTGATCCTGCGAGAAACAAAACTTAATGGCAATTTTCTTTTATCAAATCATAAACATAATGATACTTAATATCAATATGCTTGCTTCCACTATGGAAGACCAAGTTCTTAGTTGACTTATTATTACAAAAAACTCTCGTTGGACCATCTTGCTAACATTGTAATTCGCCAAGCATTCTCCATAACCAATCTGCTTGGGTTGCACAATCTATTACTACAATATATTTTGCTTTTGCCATTGAGAGGGCCATAACCTGTTGTTTCTTGGATGACCAAGAAAATGCTCCTAAATCAAGATTGAAAACATAACAAGAGGCACTTTTCTAGGTTTCTGTGTCTCTAACTAATCATTATCAGTATATCTAACTAGCTCCACCTTATTACTATTTGAGTAAAAGATTCCATCATCTATATACCTTTGATGTACTAAGAATTCTTATTGCAACTTGCCAATGAGATTGTCTTGGTGTTTCCATGAATCTACTCACAAGTCCAACTCTTTAAATAACATTCGATCTTTTTGTTGTTAAATACCTTAAACTTCCAATAAGTCTTCTAAAGTGTGTCGCATCTACTTCCATGCTTGTAAAGCTTCAATCTTTCTTCAATTGGAGTCAATATCGATTTATATGCTTCCATCTTGAATTTCTTTAAAATATCCTGAGAATATTTCTTTTGAGAAATAAATATCCCTTGATCTATTTGTTTTACGTTAATACCCAGGAAGTAAGACATCAAACTTAAATGTTTCATCTCGAACTAAGAAATCATTACCTCTATGAAATTTACTAGTAACTTAAGATTATGTCCAGTGAAGATAAGATCATTCACGCATAAGCAAACAATCATGATATCTCCTTCCTTGTTGGTTTTCACATATCATAATATCTCCATCCTTGTTGGTTTTCACATATAAGGCAAGCTCATAATAACATCTTTGAAAATTGTTAGCCAAAAAATATGAATCAATATGAGTATACCATGCTCATGGTGCTTTCTTCAATCCATACTGTGCCTTATTCAATATATAAACTTTATCTTCATTCCCTCATTTCACATAACCTTGCAGTTGTTCAATGTAACTTCCTCTTTAAGAAATCCATTTAAGAAAGTTGACTTGACATCTATTTGAAATTTTTTCAAACTTATTTGAGTAGCTATAGAAAAAAGTCATCTGTATAGTATCCAATCTGGCAACTGGAGCAAATACTTCAAAGTAAACAAACCTAAGTTTCTGCTTATATCCTTTTGCAATCAACCTTGCTTTATACCTTTCAACATCTTTATTAGTTTTGTACTTTGGTTTATATACCTATTTGACTCCAGTCGACTTCTTTCCTGTTGGAAGTTATGCTAGCTCCTAGGTTTTATTCTTCTTAATGATATGAATTTCTTCATCCATAGCTCAAATCTATCTATTATCTTTTGTTGCTTCTTCAAACGTTATTGGATCTCCATCTATAAAGAAAGCATAATTAGCAGCTTCATCTTCATCAATATTATATGGATATATATCCTTTCCATGTAGATAATCCTTCAAATGAGCTGGTATTTGGCGCTCTTGTTTTAGATATCTTTGCACTTCAGTAGAATGTACAAGAGAAGGAATATGATTACTGAAGTCTCTAGGTTCTTCATTTTGGGTATTTTATAATCTTGGCTAGATATCATAGGTACTGATGATAAAGTTTGCTGCTTCTCCCAGATTCCATCTTCCCTTAAAGGTAACATCTCTAATAATAATTAATTTTTCAATAATTGGATTATATAACTTGTAGCTTTTTATTACATGACTATATCCCATAAAGATGCATTTTTTCCTTTACCATCCAATTGCTTTCTTAGCTTATCAAGTACATAAGCCTAAGTAATACACCTAAATACCTTCAAGTGGCTTACATCTAGTTTTTATCCACTATAAGTTTTTTCAGGAGTTTTATCATGAACTCTTTTAACTGGAGTAATACACCTAAATACCTTCAAGTGCTTAGATCTGGTTTTTATCCAGTCTAAGCTTTTTCGGGAGTTTTATCATGAACTTTTTTAACTAGACACCTATTGAAGATATGAACATCATTAAGTTATTACCTCTGTCTAGAAACTCTTTTGCAATTTCTTGCAAAACAAAATGCCCCAAGTTTTCTTACTAAAATCATCACTGAAAGTAATAAAGTGTTTATCACCTCCCAAAAAAGGAACTTCCAAATATCACAAATCTGAGTATACAATTTCTAGCGGTTTTGTATCTCTTTGTGAATACCCTTTAGGAAATGGACCTCGATGTTCCTTTGCCATTAAGCAAGTTTCATATAACTAATCAAGAATCTTAACATCTGATAAACTTGAAACTCACTTTTTATTTACTAGGAACTTGATGCTTTTAAAATTGAAGTGTCCAAGACGTATATGCTAGAGCCAATTATCATCCACAATTGTTGTAATGAAGCATAACCCATAATCACAATTAATATTGATTGGAAATAGCTAATATCTAGACATGTTCATTTTTGCTATCAAACCTTTCGTCTTATCACTAATAATACACCCTTGCTTATTAATTGCAATTTATAACCTTTCTCTCCTAGTTGTCCCTCACTTAAAAGATTCTGACAAATTCTTGGAGCATAGAATAAATCAGAAATATAACTTAATGATCCATCCTTTAAACGAATACCAATCTTTTCCTTTTCCTAATATTGGAATTAAGGAATTATCTCCAAGTTTTTTGTTGTTCGAAACTTCTCATCTAACAATTCCTTTTTTCCACTTAAATGAGTACTGCAGCCTATATCTAATAACCACTCAGTATCTTTGCTATTTACAGCAGCATGACTGGTCATTAACAAAGTCTTTGCATTATTTTCTTTCTTTGTTACCTTAACATGATTCACTCTTTTATTTGAAGCTTTGACACGACATTCTTTGTTATAGTGACCATACGTTTTACAGTTATAAAATTAGATATGTGACTTGCACTCAGATTGATGATAACCAAAATTTTTCACTTGAAATATTAAACACTAGATTTTCCTTTTCCGGAGTCACCTCTTTTAGCTCCTCGACCCATTCTAAAATTCTTCCCTCCTTCGCATTTAAAATTCTATCTCTTCTCTTTATTGTTTTTGTGCATTGGAGCTTATAACTTTGATTAAACTTTTGAATTAACCGGTTTAGTCTCGTCACGAATTCTTCCTTATACAAATCTCCTGTGATTCTAGAGAGGCCTGAAGACTATTCAATTTTTCCTATTAAGATCTCTAAATTCTTCAATGACAGTTACGTACCACACAATCAAATTTGCTATCAATGTTCACAAAATTTTTTCGATAACCTCCTTTTCCGTAATCTTGTCTCTCTTACTTTTAATCTTGTTCATGATTTTTTCTATTTGTGAGGAACAATCACAAAATCTCTCATCTTTGTCTTGCTCCATAAGCTCAAACTATCACTTTAATCCTTGTAGTCTTGTTCGTTTAATAGGATCTGCACCTTCATAAGTTGTAATAAGTATATTCCAAATGTCTTTTATAGCTTTGGCATGAAATATTTTCTCCAAAATCGAAAGTTCTACGGACTGACATGTTAAAATAGGGCCTTTTATTTAAATTCCAATCACGTTTTGACAATTCTTTCGTTATTTTATGAATATCTTTTATATAGATATCTCCAAGATTGTCATTTGCAATGTGAACTCCGTTAAATGCTTCCATATAGCAAACTATTTTTGCCATCAAACTTGAATATTACTATTTGAACTTGTTGAATTTGTTGTGTATGCAACAGTTGCGATTGTTGAGTTGGGACTACCTGACTTTGTTGAGATGTGTGTTTGAACCAGACATCATTCAGAAACAACTGGCTCTGAACACTAGCTGTTGGTGTAACTTAGGATAAAACTTTCTTTGATTGAATAAAGAACTCATAAAATGTATTAAAAATACTCTTTTAATACAACATAGGCTTTTGTTATAGCTTTACAAAATACCTTTCATCACTCCAAGTCAAAATTTTTTGAGTTCGATTAAACTATTTTTTTTTGCATCTCACCTTTCCTTTTATTACAGCATAGCAACCCCTTTATATATACTCTTAAGTCAATTTATACCAACTTTGACAACTATTTTACAACACATATCTTTGATGACAACTTTTTGGTTGATTTGACAACTAATAACAACATCTATCCACTAACATGCTATTCTTTTATGATTAGGTATTAGATAAAACAAGCTGAATCTCCATCATTGGTGCTATGTACAAGAACACTTGTTAGGTTGTTGTGGTCAATCATTGTCTTTTTAATCAAAATAGACTATTTAATAATATGAAACGACAGGTCTTCTCACTCTAGTGGATCTTCTTAACTGAACTAGTTATTGTATCTCAGGAACCTCAGCTGAT